>APFE031538421.1:88817-131339 GCA_000404065.3 Pinus taeda | reverse complement strand
AAGGATTTTCATGCTATGTTCATTGAACGATATAAGGACTCTTATCCATCATTAAATTTAGTTCAAGACTGTTGCAAGCATGCCTATAGTTTTATTGAAAGCCTTGAGAAATATTATGAAGATGATAATTTTATGGATGATGAGATCATGGAGGCGCTATATGAAAATCCATTTCAGCAGCATAGAGACGATCATGAAAATTTGCAGCAGAATCAAGATCAGCAGGCTAAAGATGGTCATATGGCTGAAAATGATGAAAGGGAGAATGTTCTTTCAGATCCGCCCATAGAAGAAGACAACATGCCAAGAACTGAAGTTTCATTTGCAGATTTTGATAATGACCAGTCAGCTGTTTTAGATCTACATTCAGATTGTAATGACCAAGCATATCTTGTGCTGAAGCCCATCAAAGAGAGCTCTATTGTTGAGATCATAGACAGAGTTTTGGATTCAGATGTTCATGAACAACAAGGTGAGATCTTTGTGCAAGTAAGTGATCAATCTCCTTTCAATAACTCAGTAATAAATGATAGCTTGAGTGCCCTATCATATGAAAATAATTACTGTTTAAGCAGAAGAGAACAAAAGGCATTGTCTCCTTTGTCTGAAGAGGAGATAGATCAGCTTTTGAAAGGTCTTGTTACAGCCCAAGCTACAATAGATTTGCAATGCACATAAAGTCAGGAAAGTGTTGGTGAAACTTCTTCCTCTTTTGAAAATGATGACGGTCTTGTAATAAGTTTTATAGATTAGCAAACAGATAATATTTTCTTTCACAAAGATGATAAGGCTGTCATGTTTGATAATCTTGAAGATTGTTTTTTGTTTAAGAATGACCTAGACCATGAAGATGAAGAGTATGAGCTTGAGAGAGACAATATGCCAGGATTTCTCATGGTCAAGGAACCTACAACTAGCACTCAGATGGCAGAAGCACATACTTCTCGGTGCATTCCTATCCCTCGGAAATCAATTGTTCTTTCAGATCATAATGAAGGGAGTACTTGTATCTTTGTTGCTGGATCTCAAGACAAGATAGTGCTTCAGGATTATCAAGATCCCTTCGGCATCCTTTTGCAAGCACTAGAGAAGATAAATGTTGCCTGGTTCATTATCATTTGCCTTGGTTTTAGTGGTTATTGTAAGTTGCCTACATGTACATCGTTCCGCCTGCTCGAGAAAAGCGAGAGCAGAAATTTGGTATGTAGCCATCTACTCGATTGGTTACATTGGAAATCTCATTACACATGATTATACATATTTCATTAGTATGCAGGTGGTTGTCCTCATGATTCCAAATCTTGATGGACTGCTGCCCTTCAATAAGCTTTGTAAGTTCTTGTTTTCGTTAAGTCAGTCATGAGTCATTTGTGAGTCAGTTTTCAGTCATGTTGGTTTCATAATTGTGTCGGCTTGAGTCAGTTTTCAGTCAATAAATGAGTCAGAGTCTTGTGTCGTTTGCCGAAATAATGACTCCATTGCCCAATGGCTGAGGCACTGTCTGCTCTCCCAAAGTTCTGTGGTTCTTGGCACCTCCATGAAGCGGCAGCTGCCATCCCAATTGGAGCCGATGTTAGACTCCGTCTTGTCAAGTCAAATTTGAGATTGATTCTTCTTCAAAACCCTGTTTTGAAGAAGAAATCATTAATATGTAATTTGTCATGATGTTCCAAAGCTCTACAGTTCTTCAAATGACAATGTTTTTGATGTGGATGATGAGACAATCCCTGCAAAAGTTAGAAATGGATTTACATTCTCCGCAGCTGATGAACAAGGACTAGACCATGCATTACTATAGAAAGAAGCCAAATTGGTGGCCAGAAAGAGAAAGAGCCCAACAAGCCCGCATTTCTAGCTCCACTCAACAATCTGCTTCAAATTCATTTATGTTTTGCTAATATAACAGTTTGAAAAAACCAAACATGTTGGTGCAGGTTCAGTAGCTGGATAAAATCAGAGTTCTCTGTCTTTATCGTATGAGGCAGCCATAGATGAAAAGTTTCTGGAAAACTTTTGGTGGTGTTGGGACCGGTTGAAGGATAATTGAACGGATGATGTGCCTATGCTTAATTATTTCCGCCTCCCTACTCTAGTAGCATTCAAGATATTTACATCAGAGAAAGTGTAAATGGTTGAAATGACATTTATTGTTAAGGCTGATGTGCAGGGTACTGTTCAAGCTGTAACAGATACATTGAAAAGCTTGAATAGTTCTCAGGTGCTTGTTAATATTGTTCATACAGGAGTTGGGGCAATCTCTCAAGCTGATGTTGATTTAGCCCAAGCATGTGGGGCTGTCATTGTGGGTTTCAATATACGTAAGATGTCAAGTTCTGTAGATGCAACAAATTGTCAAGCAAAGATAAATATAAGGCTCCACTATGTAATCTATCATCTACTAGAAGATATAGGAAACTTGATTGTGAGCATGGCACCCGACATATGTGAAACTCAAATTGCTGGTGATTAAATGTTTTTAAGCTCAAAGGAAGGAGGTTTTGCGAAACTCCATATTGCTAAAGGGAATGGGTTTAGAAAGAGAAATAGAGGCCGATTTCTCTTGGTGTAATACGGAGAAATTGAATGTGTGCTGGCACTGCTCTCTTAGCTAAAGGGCAAATTTCTTCATTGTTACCAAGGGCCATGTTGACTGTAATAAATGCAGGGTTTATGGCTTAATAAGGAGCAAGGGTTTCATCTTCGAGGAATGGTTTGTATTTATTGTGGTGGACTGTGCGATTACCATTGTTTGAAGGATGGATTGGAGTTGTGGGAGCCGTATTCCCTTGTTGGTTGAGGCAACTGGCCTCTATTATGTTTTCTGGGTACATTTTGAGGAGAGACTAAACCATTGTTTGCACAGAACTGAGCACTCTTCTTCCTTGATGACCGTGTGAGCTTTTCTTGTAGCAAAATTTCAAATTTCAGAGGACACATTCATTTGGTTGGTTGTACATGTGTATTCTCAAATCGATTGGATCCATGTGACTTTAATGTAGCTGTAACAAAGGCAGAAAGACAGAGAGATAAGAGGTTGATTTCTAGAACAGTGTATGACGTATGGAAGAGAGGGACAAAAGACTAAAAGCGGAAGAGCCGCTGGGATCAACCAACAGGGTTCATTGCACGAGATAGTTCGTCTCAAACAAACTTGAGATGCGGAGAAACCAATGTAGAAAATGGGAAGGATTCTGGTTCTGTCATTTGCTAATGTGATAAAGAGAATAATGCCGAAACAGATCATGATGTATCCTTCTGAACAAAAATCATGTGATCAATATTGATTGTCCAGGTACTTCTGTTCCGTTTGCCATATCTTTTTGTCCACCTTCTGCAAACATGTGTATGTCAAAAGGGGCCAGGGACATCTGGAAAGAGCATTCTTTGCCGTTTCTTATTCAACAAACGACGCAAATGCCTGGACGCATAGATTCATGTGTTAGTTTCATCGGTACTGTACCATGCTCAACAGATATGCCCATCATTATTGGATAAGGAAGATTGTAGGGGGGTCTCGATTCTGTGTTGTGGCAATTGAATACTCCGGCATTCAATCTGATATATGCGGTGGATTTACTCCAGATTATCAAAATATTTTCCTAATTTCGGTAAAATGGCCAACGCATTTCCAGATTTGGGGTGGAGTTTGCAAAGTGGCATACAAGATTTGATTGCCCATATCTTCAATAAATAGGATTGACACCTGTGAATGCTACTTCATCAGTTATCAAGTAAAGGATGCGCTATTCTATCTTCAGAAGCGCTGATTGTTTTTTTTTAGTTTTATTTATTAAATAATGATAAAACAAATCCCTGACTTTGGGGTCGATTTGTTTTTCCTGAGCAGCATGTATTTATTATATTAAAAATTTTCTTTTGTAAGGAGTGGGGGGAGAGTTCTGAGTGCTGGAGAATAGAGAGCTTACCATGTATAGTTTTTTGGCAGAGAGTTTAATGAAAATACAGCTCTGACTTCTGAGATTCCTGTGGTATGATAATTTAGCATAAGTTTTTCTTGTGTTTCATATGTGATCTATTATGTTTCATTTCACTTCATGATCATTTCTGATTGAACAAATGAAGTGTTAAGGTAGAATTAATCATTTGTATGCTCTGCCTTTAAGTTTGTTCAATATTCAATGTTTTCTTCTGTTTGACAAGGATTCATCTCCTATGCCCTTGTCAGCTCCTCACCAGTCTTGCCATCCCATTTAATCTCAATTTGATGTTAAATTTCTTTCCTACCTTGCCTCAGTTGATAATCTGTGTTTTTTATTATATTTCTCTGTTCAAGATGTTACTTTGCCCATGCAGCCCAGAAAAACCCCGTCATTTTATTAAAAACCCCTTTTGATCAGTTTACTAGCCTAAAATCAGTGTTACCATATTGGTCATCTCATCCATTGAATATTTTACTGAGATTGACCAGAGAGAGCCTTCTCCTGCCCCGTAGGGCTAGCTACGAGGCTAAATGGTTTGATGTTTCCTTGAGGTTTGCCTTTTTCAGCCTGAGGTGAAATTTCAAGTGCTAACACCTTGTAAAGCCAACGGGAACTCACAACTGACTTTTTCTTCGGTCTCGGAACCACATCCCAAACATTGTTACAAACTATGGATTCATACTCCTCCACTATAGCATCAACCCAAATAAGTTGTTGCACTTCTTCCTCAAAGCAAGATGGCTGGGTCTCAACACATTCCCTAGCAAGGGCCATGTATCCAGTGTACCTCTCAAGTGACCTCCTCTGTCTGCACTGAGAAGATGGTGCTCCCATATTCTCTCTCATATCCTCCAGCAATCTATGAGCTTCTCTTGTGTGCTTTTGTCCATCTTTGGAAGTCTCTTCTTGAGTGGATGTATCCACTCCTAGAACCTCTGCATGGGGCTACTCCACATCAATCTGAGGCTCCTCGTCCTTAGGAACCAATAGTTCCTTCACAGCCTGTAGTTGGAGCTCCCTCTCAAGGGAAAATCACATGGCCTTCTTCTCATCAAACTTGAGATCTCTACAAACCACTGTCCTCCGACTGGTAGGCAAGTACACCCGATAGTTATGAGGTGTATCAATGTACCCCACAAATATCCCAAACTCTATTGTAAGCTCAAACTTCTTCCATGCATCCTTTGTCACATGGAAATATACCGATGAGCCAAATATCTTGAAGTGACCTACATCTCATCTCTTGTTGGAGAAAGCTTCCTCTTGGGTCTTCATCTCAATTATGCGATGCAGGCTTCTATTCTGCAAATAGATCATTGTGTTGCATGCCTTAGCCCACAAGTGAAGTTGTATGCCCTGTTCATGCAACATTGCCCGTGTTGCCACTACAATAGTTCTATTCTTCCTCTCGGCCACCACATTCTATTGTGGGTTATGAGGTGCCGTCAACTCTCGTTTAATTCCTTCCGCTGCACAGAAGTCCTTAAACTCTTTAGAGACATATTCTCTATCGTTGTCACTTCTCAAGGCCTTGATCTTCTTCCCCGACTCTTTCTCCACCAAATCTTTGAACTCACAAAACTTTGTGAAAGTTTGGTCCTTCTTTTGCATGAAATAAATCCAGCATCTACGAGAATAGTGTTGGGTACCAAATTGGACCATCTTTCTATTTATTTCCATTACCCTTCTTTATATCTTTGCACACATTTACCCATGTTGTTATGTTAAAATTACAAGTTAAATTCCCCCCTTACTGTCCTATTGGTATATTTTAATTAATGAAGTAAAACGGATAGAGTTTATCTATTTCCGAAATTAAACTATGTGTTTGACCGCAACATGAGAACAGGAACCCTCAACTTGGCGTATTACAACGGATCTGGTAACAGCTAATCAGCAGGAGGTCGCACAACTCAGAGAACATATGCCTTGAACTATTCTTGGGCCATCCTGCTATCCCAGGAATTTGATGCTGATACCGTTCCAACCAATGTATATCCTTGTATCTGCAGTTGCTATGTTTTTGGGAGAGCTGTTAATCTCCCTCGCTGTGTATAAAATGCAGGTTGATCCTTTGAATGGGGGTTCACCCATCAGCATTATAGACTTTTGTTACCAATTAATAAAAGATTATCCATTTCACTGTTCTAATTCTTTTCGTGGCTAACACAACCCTAATCAGAGAGCTGGCCCCGCTCTTCTGATCAGGTGCTGCGCCTTTGTGTGTGTGTGTGTGTGATTTGGTATTTTGTGTAGTTGTTACAGTACTTTGCTATTTTTTATTATCTTTGCAATTCTATAATTGATTAATCTCGCATTTATGTTTTGAATCTTAAACCACGAACCCTTGGTTGGGAAAGATCACGCGTTTACCCCTACATATACCTTGTGCTTTTCCTTGAAAGGATACACACACGGATTGATAAGATTAATGTTGAAATCAGGTAGATAATCACCCCTACTTGGACACCAACATTTTGGCGTCATTGCCGGGGAGGCTAACAAGGTGCAAACAATTATTCGGACCAACCATAGGGTCAATCTCTCGTCTTGGGGAGAGAACGAGTTCTCTCACTCTTATTCAGGCCCTGAGAGTAGGTACTCTTTCTGTTTTTTCATTCTTTTCATTTTTCTAATTATTTTGGGCCATTCTCTTGTCCTAGGGAGGGAGGAGTCCTTTGATGCCCTGCTCCAGGCCTTGAGCTAGAATTATTTTTCCAACTTGTGTGTGTTTTATTTTTGGGGGAAAACCCTAGTCTTACCCTAGGGAGCGACAATTTTTTATCTTGCTTCAGATTTGGAATATTAGGGTTTCCTGTGGTGTTTTATTGTTTTTTGTTCATGTTCCTAGGGAGGGAGGACTCTTTCGATGCCCTGCTCCAAGCTTTAAACCCTAGGTTTTGTTATAGTTGCCTTTCTTTTCCTTGAGTCCTTCATCTTGGGGAAGGAACGGTCTTTTGACACCTTACTCTAGGGTTGAAGCATTGTAGTTCATACAGAAACCCCCCACCAATCCAACTTTTGTATGAACAAAGAACCCAATAAAAGGGGCAGAGGGAGAGCCCCAAGAAGGGGAAGACCAGACCTGGGAAGAAAAACCTATATACAAGAGATCATAGCAAAGGTTGAATCCGAAGCATCTTTTCATGTAGTTGTGAGACCAGGAGCAAGAAGAGTGAAGTCAAAAGGACAATCAGTGGAACAACCAGTATTAGTTGTGGCATTCTATGGTGACTCAACACAGCAGGTCCCTTTGACCGTGGAAGAAGCATCTATCAATGGACTTGAGTCAAAGAATCTTGAGCTGGTGTTAGCAGAAGAGGAAGTTGCAAGCATAGCATCGGTAGAATCGGACCATTCTGGTAAAGGAAAGGGGGTTGCAGCCGAAGGATCAAGCCATCAAGCCATAGGAGAAAGAGCTAAGGAGATATTTACATCACCAAGAGACCGGGGAAGTGATACTAAAGCAGCTCAAATCCTGGTAATAAAGATTCCTCAGCCACCCTCTATAGAGCCTACCGAGATCCCCAGTGATTATTGGAAAATATTCATGGCTCCTACCAATTCCACCATCGATTTCCCTATTGGAGATCTGGGAACCGGTGTGCCTACAAAGCCTATTCCATTGGTAGCTTTACCAACCTTCCATGGGATTATCTCTGAAGACCCTGAAACATTTCTATTTGAGTTTGATATAGTATGCTGGGAGTATGCCTACACAATAGATGTCTAGAAGTTGAAGATTATCCCTTCCACTCTAAAAGGGATGGCTCTGCACTGGTTCATGGGCCTTGGAGGAAATTCCATTTCTACATGGAAATATATGCAGACGACTTTCTTAGAGAAATACCAGGATTACTGTAAATCCCAGAATATTAAGGAGGAACTCTTTAAGTTCACGCAGAAAGAAGATGAAAGCTTAGAAGATTGTGTGGAGAGGTTCAACTACACCTTACAGAGGTCAGGACATTCTAACCTGGATAAGGAGATATTAAATATTATCTTCCTTCAATCCCTTTGAGAAGACTCGATGAAACTATTGAACATTGTGGGGAAAGGAGACATCTCCAAGGAGAAGCTCGAAGATATTTGCAAATTATGTATCCAATGCTCGAGGGGGCTTGTGAGAAACAAGCAGGGGTTCCATTCAGTAAAGGGGTCTGGCGAGGGTGTTACAAAAGCAAAAATTGGAAATTTGCTAGATAACCTGACAACAGATATCCTCAGCACCCTGTAAACGTAGATGGACACTCTGCAAGTAAAACAAAACCAGTTAGAGTTGGACAGGACGATGGCAGTGTTTTGTCTGAAATTCAGGAAGAAAAATCTAAAGAGGGAATGTCCACTGAATTCCATAAAGGAATGTGCGATCTGCGAGCTCAACCATGCAACTAGCTCATACCCTTCCTTACCAAGCTTGAAAGCAGTGTTTCAAGGAACGAGGGAGGACATGGAGCAGTTGTATCTCATGGGATCGAGGAAGCCATGGAAACCCCGACCTCCGATGGGAAATCAAGGTATGTATCTGGATCCATCTCAGTATTTGAATAGTTGTAATATGAACCCCCAGACCATGCCTTATCCTCCCATGTGGTCGTAGTACCAGTACCCCCCTTGGCAGTAGTGGAACCCCCAAACTAGTATGAGCTCCCCATGGGCTCCAACCTAGCGAGGATCCGCTCCTGGTCAGTTTCCTCGACAGATTCCATCGTAGATGCCTCCACAAGTGCCCCAGCAACAACTTCAATTGCCTTCTAATGTGCCTCCTGGTAACCAACCTGCCCATCCGCAGCTCCCAATGCAGCCTAACCCTAACTCTAACAATAAGGGAGCTCATCAAGATGATGTTCTTAACTTGCCTTCATATAGTATCTCCACTACAGAGCTATATGAAATGAACTTGCGATCAGGTCGGACAGTTAATGTCAAATCTCCTCCAATTATCATTAAACAGCTTGATAATGAAGGTAGGGAGGCAGAGCCAGTCAGTGAGAGCCAAACCAAATCAATCGAACCCAGATGCCTCCTGTCAAACAACATCATTCTGAACCACCCTACCCAGAGAGATTAATCATGAGAAAACTAGGTCCTCAATCTGAATTTGATTTATTAGGAGAGTTGTAGAATTTATTTGTTAAAATTCCCCAGCTACAAGCCATGAAGGATGTGCCAATCTATGCAAAGACACTTAGGGAATATTGTTCCAAGAAACCTGCTAAGAAAATTAAAGATCCCCTCACTATACATGTTATGGGAAAGTTATTAGATTTTATGATGGGAAAATCTATGCCGTGAAATATTGAGATTCGGGAAACTCGATCTTGACAGTACAGATTAATGGGGTAGAGATTGCAAATGTGTTAGTAGACCTGGGAGTTTCCATTAACATCATCACTACTGAAATCATGCACTTCCTAGGACTTCGTAATCTAAAGCATACAACTAAAGTCCTAGAATTAGCAGACAAATCCACAGTTAAACCTGTAGGAAAGCTGGAGGATGTGACAATTTCAGTAGACTCATGGCATTACCCTATAGACTTCCTGGTATTACATACACATTCATCAGTGGGTGGTCATCCCCTAATTTTGGGAAGGCCATGGCTAGTCACTGCAGACGCTTATATTGGGTGCCGCTGAGGGAATATGGTCATTTCTAATGGGAATAACACTAAGAATTTAGTGTTATATCCACTGGCAAAACCAAATTCACCTATAAAACCAGCAGGCAGTAAGAAGGTTGTATCTGCAGTAGAGGATGGGACGGAAGATGAAGAAATATGACCTGTCCTTACTATTGGACAGACCTTACAATTGAAAGTGGGATCAGAAGATGATGTGATCACTTCTTTCATGGATGATACCCATTCTATTTCAGAATCAAGCTGGCATATCTTGGAATCCATCCTGAGCTGTGAGACTCAGGAAGGTATGGAAACAACGGAAGGATTAGAGAAAACACCTGCTGATGCACCTCATGAAAGTATACAAGTAGAATTGGAACCTGCGAAAACCTTGAACATTAATCCAAACCTATCAAAATCTCAGAAGGAGTAGCTTATAGATGTTCTGCGAAAACATAAGGAGGCCTTCGCCTAGGATTATGCAGATATGAAGGGAATCCCGACTAACTTATGCACCCATCATATATACATCAAGGAGGATTGTTGTCCTATAAGGAAACCTCAAAGGAGGATGAACCCAGTGTTTAAGAACGTGGTAAAAGAAGAACTTCAGAAGTTACTAGATGTGGGTTTCATCTACCCAATCTCAGATAGCCAATGGGTCTCATCATTGGTAATGGTCCCAAACAAGAATGGCAAATGGTAGATCTACGTAGATTCTCGAGAGTTGAATAAGGCGACACAGAAGGACCTCTTCCCCTTGCCATTTATTGATCAAGTGTTGGACACATTATCTGGTAAGAAGTATTTCGCTTTTCTAGATGGGCTTAGTGGATATAACCAGATCCATATCGCTCCTAAGGACCAAGACAAGACCACATTTACATGCCTCTGGGGGACATTTGCATACCGGGTCCTTCCTTTTAGCCTATGTAATGCTCCGGCAGCATTCCAGAGGGAAATCCTGGGAATCTTCTCTGACTTGATAAATGACAGTGTTGAGATCTATATGGATGATTTTACTCCATATGGAGACTCATTCAGAGTGGGACTGGAAAATCTGGAAAAAGTCCTTGCGAGGTGTATACAAGCACGCGTCTCTCTAAGTACAATGAAATGTCACATGATGATGGAAGGGGGAATTGTTTTGGGGCATTTACTCTCAACTGAAGGAATCATAATGGATCCAGCAAAGGTACAGGTAATTTTGCACTTTCCAACACCTAAATTGGTCACACAGGTACGCAGTTTCATTGGTTGTGCTGGTTCTTATAGACGTTTCATAGAAAATTTTACAAAAGTAGCACACCCACTATTTCAGTTACTAACGAAGGATTCAAAATTTGTGTGGACTAAAGACTGTGATGCAACATTTACAAGAATTAAGGAGTTAGTTTGCAATGCTTCGATCCTTAGAGGACCTAACTGGGCATTGCCATTCCACATTCATACGGATGCTTCTCAGACAACAATTGGTGCAGTGTTGGGACAGCAAGAAGGCAAAATACCTTACGCAATCTACTATGTTAGTAAAATTTGGCTCCTGTTGAATTAAACTACACAGTCACTGAGAAGGAATTTCTTGTTGTCGTTTATGCCATCAACAAGTTCCGACATTATATTACTGGGTATCCTACTTTTGTGCACACTGACCATGCGGCCATCAGGTATTTAATGAATAAACCTATTACCCCTGGTTGAATACAAGGTGGTTGTTACTGTTACAGGAATTTGATATCACCATACTAGATAAACCAGGTAAAGATAATGTGGTCGCAGAGTTTTTATCTAGGATAGAATGTAATGGTAAAGAAGCACCAATTGAAGATGATTTTCTGGATGAGCATTTTTTTGCAGTTTCTACTAACACTTCATGGTATGCAGATATTGCTAACTATTTGGCTATAGGTAAATTGCCTCGTAACCTATCTTATAAGGAGCAAAGGAAGATCATTCACCACAATACTATATATTCATGGATGGCAGGGTATCTCTTCCACATGGGAGTGGGTCAGCAGATTCAGTGTTGTGTAGCAGGAGATGATATTTTCGAGATATTAAAAGCTGCACACGGTGGACCCTATGGGGAACACTTTGCAGACAAAAGAACATGACATAAAGTATTGCAAATGGGGTATTACTGGCCCTCCATCTTCCATGACACTCAGGATTATGTGCGAATGTGTGATAGCTGTCAAACCATTTGAGAAATGGGCCATCGATTTGGTTGGTCCCTTCAACCCACCTTCACATCAGAAGACTTACATCCTATTTTGCACCGACTATGTAACTAATGGGTGGAAGCTAGGGTGGTCACGAGAGAAACAGAGCAAGTGGTGGCAGACTTCCTTTTTGAAGAAATTTTTGCCAGGTACGGGACTCCAAGAGAGATTGTATCAGACGATGGATCATAGTTTACTTCCCATATGATAGAAAAGCTAATGCAAAAATATGGGGTCAAGCATAGAGTGACAACCCCATATCATGCCCAAGCAAATGGACAGGTAGAAAGCACAAATAAGGTATTGGAAAATATCTTGACAAAGATAGTAGCAATCCATAGCCGGGATTGGGCATAGAAACTCCCAGAAGCTCTCTGAGCATATAGAACGACATGGAAGAATACAACAGGGTTTTATCCATCTGAAATAGTCTATGGAAAATCCCCCTTGTTTCTGGTGGAATTTGAGATTATCACACTCAAAACAACTCTGGAAGTAGGCCTAGATTTATTAGAAACCCAAAAACACCAACTGGAATAGCTGAATGAGTTGGATGAAATTCGAGCAGTGGTTGTCCAGACAACTACTGTTGTTCAACGGTAGAGAATGAAATGGCACGATAAATTCATCAAAACCAAGGTGTTTTAGGAGGGGGACTAGGGATTATTATATGAATCCAGATTTAAGGATTTCAAAGGCAAGCTCTGCACTCGCCGAATGGGCCCGTATCAAGTGGACGCAGTGTTCGACAATGGAATGGTTAGACTAAGCACAATAGATGAAAACCATACTTTGTTCTTGGTAAACAGACATCGTCTTAAATTATATCACATCCAGCCTCTAAAGATGCTTTTGTTAAAAATCTTTCTGCTTCATCTGATTTAATGGTCATTGGAGAACAAGATAACCTCACTCTGTTTTATATATATATATATATATAATATATTATATATATATATATATAATATATATATATAATATATATTATTGCTTGTTTATCTTTTACAGGAACAATGAAGAAATATGTCGAGGAGAAAGTAACTCTGGTGCTATCATTGTAATTGTTGTTACACCTTAGCTGTCGTTACTCCATAACTGCTATTACACCGTAGCTGCCGTTACTCCATAACGGATGTTACACCATAGCTGACGTTACTCCATAACTGTTGTTACACCATAGCTGCCATCACTCCATAACTGTTGTTACACCGTAGCTGTCGTTACTCCATAACTGTTGTTACACCGTAGCTGTCGTTACTTTATCACTGTTGTTACACCGTAGCTTCTATTACTCCATATCTGTTGTTACACTGTAGCTGCCATTACTCCATAACTGCTATTACACTGTAGCTGTTGTTAATCCACAATTGTCGTTACATCGTAGCTGTTGTTAGTTCGCTAGGGCCGTTACTCTGTAACTGCTGTTACACCATAGCTATTGTTACTCCCTAATTTCTGTTACACCATAGCTATTGTTACTCAAGAACTGTTGCTACAACGAAGCTGTTGTTACTCCGTAAGCGATGTTACACCATAGCTATCGTTACTCCGCAACTGTTATTACACCGTAGCTGTTATTGCTTCGTAACTTCCATTACACCATAGCTGTTGTTACTCTGCAACTGTCGTTACACTGTAGCTTCTGCTACTGCGCAACTATTGTTACACCATAGCTGTTGTTACTCTGCAACTGCCATTACATCGTAGTTGTTGTTACTCCGCAACTGTCTTTACACCATAGCTGTCGTTACTCCACAACTTTTGTTACACTATAGCTACCGTTACTCTGCAACTATCGTTACACTGTAGCTGTCGTTACTCCGCAACTTCCATTACACCGTAGCTACCGTTACTTCACAACTATCGTTACACCATAACAGTTGTTACTCCACAACTGTTGTTACCCACTGTTGCTGCTACTCACTGTTCCGCTACTTCAGAGCAACTGTTACTCACTGTTGTCGTTATTCACTCTGCTGCCACTCAAGTGTTGCTACATGTTGTGCTATCACTCCATCAGGTAAGTCCGCAAGTACGTCTCTGTCATTTTATGGATTTAATTAAATATTCCAAAAAGGACAAATAAACGTGCCAAGGACAGATGTCATTAAAGTTGGGGGGGGGGGGTGTGGAACCGTCAAAAGAAATGACAACGTACCCTGAAAAGCATTTAGTGCACATAATCCTGTTCAACTGAATATGATGATGGCGGTACGCTGCAATCGTATTTTTTAAAGAAACTTTGGGATGTGGATTTGTACCACCAGGTCATATCGATCACCTCCCCACGCGCCGCATTTAATTTTCAAAATACACCTCTATACCACCCTCACTTTCCATGATATCCGAATGTACCAGTACTGGATTCGACATTACTCCTGAGGATACCATTACTGGCTTCGCCATTACTCCCGAATGTACCAGTACTGATTGTCCCATCTTTCCCAAATCAGTCATGACATTGTTTCAGCTCCTAACGGTTTGGAGACATGTCACTCTCCCCTGTCAACCAACTACAGTCAACGTGCTATGTCTACCTTCACAATGATGGGTGGTCGATTGATTTGCCATGATCCTGAGAGCACAAGGGCAGTTTGGAGCAATCGAGAGGTATGGCAGGTCTTTCAGAATGTAGGATGGGATGTATATTTTGATAGGTTAAGGGGATTTGATGAAGAATTGACAGTGGAATTCGTACGAAACCTAGGGGAAGAAGGCTCACAGGTTCACGGAGTGGCGATTCCTGTGATAGAAGAAATCATTGCAGAATTCATTGGGCTTCCGCAAGTTGGGGAATGATGGTTTGTAAGGAGAAATCCCCTTCCAGAATTCCCTGAGGCCTTCCTTCATGCTAGAGAGAGGATAGAATAAAAGGGCAGTGGGTACGATAGTAATTCTCTACCATATCCATGGGGAGAAGTAGCAGAATTTGTCATCAAATATATGACATGTGAGGGTAGATACTCCACAATTTTTAGATATCACCTTCGTATATTAGTCCATCTGCAGTTTCCATAGGCAGAGGTTTTCTCCATGAACGTCCCCTACTTCCTACTGAGGAGCCTTCATCTAATGGCGCATTCGGCTCGGGGGGCTCGATAGGTACTGGCGGTCATTACGCATCATGGGTTGATGCGGCTGCTGATAATGCACGCCATTGGACAGATTCCAATTCCATGGGAGGTGTTTCAGGACTCCACGGAGGAACATGTAGCAACTCCTATGGCCGCTAGGGTAGAAGGATCCGAAGCCATGGAGGAGGATCCTGTCGAAGATGACTATGTCGATCATGAAGAACCACAGGAGGTGGAGATGGAGACAGAGGAATTGGGGGATGCAATAGCTCCCCAGGACCAAGCAGAAAGTATGGAAACAGTGGCAAACACAGGGGCTAATACAGAAAGGCCCACCAGTGCCATGGATGAGGATATACCACAAGAACTAGCTTCACCCGTGGAACTAGCATAGCAAGAGGATGCTACGACAGTCACGAGACCAGACCCACAGTAGGCCAGCATGGGAAAATCATTTGATATGGCGACTGAAGGAACCCCACAGGGATCCCCTGCCACCATGGAAATAATGGAGGAAGTCATGATCACTTCGGCCATGGAATTCAGAGAAGAGGAAGGTCTAAGGCAAGAAGGGCCCAGAGTTGAGGAAGCTATGGGACCCGTCGAGGAAGCAGCAGAAGAGCCACAGTGCGAGGTTGACACTGTACCACAAGAACCAGTGTCAAATTCAGGGCCAATTGTAGAAGATGCACCCCAGTCCCCTTTCTCCGCCTTGATTCCAAGACGAGTGAGAGCGAATTGTTCCCCTCGACGAGGAGAAAAAGAATATGTTGTAATCCTGATGGCTCTGAATTTGTTACAGAGGCCACAAACTCATAGAGTGGAAGCCACTCTGGTGGCTGGTGCCTTGGAGCAGGCAAAGAGAAGAGAAAGTATGGAAGCTGGAGAACCAGGAGGAATCCCAGCAAACACAGTAGTGGGAGAATGTATGGCCAGCACATTGCTAAGTGTAGAACGTGTGAATGAAGAGCAGATTGTGGTTGGCAAAGAGGAGGGACCAAGTGAAACGATCCTGACGACTAATCCAACGATACAACTAGGTGATGGGGCTATTGAGCACGAAGAGCAAGCAGGGGAGTAAAATCCCCCAGTAAACACAACAGAAGATGTTTCGAGGGATCTGCCTCTGATGGAGGAAATATTGGTTAAACAGGATTGGATAGATCTATGCAAACAACGGAGGCTTTCGATGAAACAAAAGTACCATATGCAGTTCAAGGAAATAATGCGGCTCAAAATGGAAGTTAGGAAGCTGAGAAAGAAGGTGAATAAAATGCAGAAACAATTAAGGAAGCATAAACGGCAAGCCAGAAGAGCCAAGACTATCCGAGTTGACGCAAAAATCCAAACAAACAAAATAGCCATGACCTCTGCCAACACTCAGACAGACCCGATCGACCAATTATTTGAAGATAGAGAGTATGCCCTAACAGTTGAAATTCAGTCTTGGAAGTCTACTGCAACCCAGTACAAAAAAGAAATCAAAAGGACTGAGGAAAGGGCCTCCACAACAATTTTTGGATATGTGGAGCGTATGTATGTGATGAGGTTACATCAGGCAAAACAGCAGCTCAAGATAGAACAGCTAGAGAAGAAAGCGGTAGAGCTGAAGGACAGTGTGCAATTCCTCTAGATTTTGAGGAGTCACGATGTACTCACACAACATCTGATGTGTGAATTGTACTTGCACAGGTACTTATTACGGCTGGACAAATATTTCAACCTGGTCCCGTATGTGGGGGACATTCATTTGAGGGCCCTCACCTCTTTTGCTTTTAACCAGATTCATTGGCAAAAGGCTAGTGACACTTTTGAATCCAATCAAGTTACCAAGCCATTTATAGTGAGACGGGAGCATAAGAGGGCAGACACAGTGTTCAATAAGCACAGGGCCTTTCTAAGGATTAGAGAAAACAGAGATGGAATGGTGAGGAGACAAAAATGGTGTCTTGATATTTGTGTCAATCAACTCACCACATTTCAGAAAGAGGCCCTTAGTTGCTGTCAGAGGAGATGGATAATGTCGCTAACAGTTGTCCAAGAAAGAGAACCTTTTAGGGCACCAAATTTTGCACATGTACTTAATAGGGTAGAAGGATCTGAAGCCATGGAGGAGGATCTTGTCGAAGATGACTATGTCGATCATGAAGAACCACAGGAGGTGGAGATGGAGACAGAGGAATTGGGGGATGCAATAGCTCCCCAGGACCAAGCAGAAAGTATGGAAACAGTGGAAAACACAGGGGCTAATACAGAAAGGCCCACCAGTGCCATGGATGAGGATATACCACAAGAACTAGCTTCACCCGTGGAACTAGCATAGCAAGAGGATGCTACGACAGTCACGAGACCAGACCCACAGTAGGCCAGCATGGGAAAATCATTTGATATGGCAACTGAAGGAACCCCACAGGGATCCCCTGCCACCATGGAAATAATGGAGGAGGTCATGATCACTTCGGCCATGGAATTCAGAGAAGAGGAAGGTCTAAGGCAAGAAGGGCCCAGAGTTGAGGAAGCTATGGGACCCGTCGAGGAAGCAGCAGAAGAGCCACAGTGCGAGGTTGACACTGTACCACAAGAACCAGTGTCAACTTCAAGGCCAATTGTAGAAGATGCACCCCAGTCCCCTTTCTCCGCCTTGATTCCAAGACGAGTGAGAGCGAATTGTTCCCCTCGACGAGGAGAAAAAGAATATGTTGTAATCCTGATGGCTCTGAATTTGTTACAGAGGCCACAAACTCATAGAGTGGAAGCCACTCTGGTGGCTGGTGCCTTGGAGCAGGCAAAGAGAAGAGAAAGTATGGAAGCTGGAGAACCAGGAGGAATCCCAGCAAACACAGTAGTGGGAGAATGTATGGCCAGCACATTGCTAAGTGTAGAACGTGTGAATGAAGAGCAGATTGTGGTTGGCAAAGGGGAGGGACCAAGTGAAACGGTCCTGACGACTAATCCAACGATACAACTAGGTGATGGGGCTATTGAGCATGAAGAGCAAGCAGGGGAGTAAAATCCCCCAGTAAACACAACAGAAGATGTTTCGAGGGATCTGCCTCCGATGGAGGAAATATTGGTTAAACAGGATTGGATAGATCTATGCAAACAACGGAGGCTTTCGATGAAACAAAAGTACCATATGCAGTTCAAGGAAACAATGCGGCTCAAAATGGAAGTTAGGAAGCTGAGAAAGAAGGTGAATAAAATGCAGAAACAATTAAGGAAGCATAAACGGCAAGCCAGAAGAGCCAAGACTATCCGAGTTGACGCAAAAATCCAAACAAACAAAATAGCCATGACCTCTGCCAACACTCAGACAGACCCGATCGACCAATTATTTGAAGATAGAGAGTATGCCCTAACAGTTGAAATTCAGTCTTGGAAGTCTACTGCAACCCAGTACAAAAAAGAAATCAAAAGGACTGAGGAAAGGGCCTCCACAACAATTTTTGGATATGTGGAGCGTATGTATGTGATGAGGTTACATCAGGCAAAACAGCAGCTCAAGATAGAACAGCTAGAGAAGAAAGTGGTAGAGCTGAAGGACAGTGTGCAATTCCTCTAGATTTTGAGGAGTCACGATGTACTCACACAACATTTGATGTGTGAATTGTACTTGCACAGGTACTTATTACGGCTGGACAAATATTTCAACCTGGTCCCGTATGTGGGGGACATTCATTTGAGGGCCCTCACCTCTTTTGCTTTTAACCAGATTCATTGGCAAAAGGCTAGTGACACTTTTGAATCCAATCAAGTTACCAAGCCATTTATAGTGAGACGGGAGCATAAGAGGGCAGACACAGTGTTCAATAAGCACAGGGCCTTTCTAAGGATTGGAGAAAACAGAGATGGAATGGTGAGGAGACAAAAATGGTGTCTTGATATTTGTGTCAATCAACTCACCACATTTCAGAAAGAGGCCCTTAGTTGCTGTCAGAGGAGATGGATGATGTCGCTAACAGTTGTCCAAGAAAGAGAACCTTTTAGGGCACCAAATTTTGCACATGTACTTAATAGGGTGCCCAGGTATGTGGCATGTGTCCAAATGTGTGGGTCCCAGTGGCTCTGGTTCTAGTTCCCTATTCTCTGGTTGCCTACTGATGAATATACTCCAACCTATGATGTCCTGATGCATTGGTGGAAGGAAGTTGTCCTCTCGGACGGATTTAAAGTTCCAGGGATAGAAATGGCCGCGGAGTATGATCTTGCCCAACTTCATCTAACATACAGTCTATGGAACCCAGATTTGTGAAAGCGGAGGGCTGCATGAGGACATGCAATAGGTTGGTTGGGGGGAGATGTTGGGTACCAAATCGGGCCATCTTTCTGTCTATTTCCATTACCCTTTTATATATCTTTGCACTCATTTACCCATGTTGTTATGCTAAAATTACAAGGTAAATTCCCCCCTTACTGTCCTACTGGTATATTTTAATTAATGAAGTAAAATGTATAGAGTTTATCTATTTGCATAACTAAACTATGTGTTTGACTGCAGCATGAGAATAGGAACCCTCAACTCGGCGTATTGCAACATATCTGGTAACGACCGATCAGCGGGAGGTCGCACATCTCAGAGAAAAAATGCCCTAAACTATTCTTGGGCCATCCTGCTATTCCAGGCATCTGATCCTGATACCGTTCCAACCAATATATATCCTTGTATCTGCAGTTGCTATGTTTTCGAGAGAGCTGTTAATCTCCCTCGCTGTGTATAAAATGCAGGTTGATCCTGTGAATGGGGGTTCACCCATCAGCATTGTAAACTTCTGTTACCGATTAATAAAAGATTATCCATTTTGTTGTTGTAATTCTTTTCGTGGCTAACGCAGCCCTGATCAAAAAGTTGGGGCCCACTCTTCTGATCAGGTGCTGCGTCTTTGTGTGTGTGTGAATTGGTAGTTTGTGTTGCTATTACAGTACTTTGTTGTTTATGATTATATCTGCAGTTCTGTAATTGATTAATCTTGCATTTATGTTTTGAATCTTAAACCACGAACCCTTGGTTGGGAAAGATCACACGTTTGCCCCTGCATATGCCTTGCACATTTCTTTGAAAGGATATGCACCTAGATTCATAAGATTAATGTCGGAATCAGGTAGATAATCACCCCTACTTGGACACCAAAAAATAGTCATCAATGAAAATCACATAATACCTTTTTTTCGTTGTGGATTTCATCGAGAATGGACCACACAAATTAGTATGAACTCACTCTAAGATAGCCTCTGCTTGATTGTCTCGATCATGAAAGGAAGACTTGGTGTACTTTCCCAAGATACAACCTTAGCATGTGTCAACTTGTTCAATTTTACCTTTGGGAAGTCCTGTAGATATCTGTTGCATTATCTTCAAAGCCCCATGATGAAAATGGCCCAACCGCCTTTGCCACAACTTGCCATTGTCTTGGCTTTGCACCAATTCTGCTTTTGTACTCAATGCTGCACAATCATCTACCTCTAGTTTATAGAGATTCTTCACCTGAATCCCTATCCTCTTGGTCTGACCCATGGCTATATGTCTTAAGAACACCTTTCCTTTACTGAAGACAACATCGTAGCCTTTGTCCTCCAACATTGCGATAGATACCAAGTTCTTCTTTAGTCCAGGCACATACATCACATTTATCAAGGTGAGAGGAGCTCCATGCTCCCTCTGAAAAGCAACCGTGCCCACTCCTAAAACAATATACCTTGTGTCGTCACCATCTCTATGCGCATATTGAGGTCTTTCTCCTCCAATGCACTGAATAAGTTTTTATCACTGGTCATGTGGAATGAGGCTCCATTATCAAGATACCAGACACAACCCATCATTGATGACACCATGCATGTGATGAGGGTAAAGTCCATTTCAAACTGAGAGGCTAATGCCTCACCTTCTGATCCTTCTGAGGATCCCTTCTTGGACTTATTTGATGGGTAATTAGTCACATAATGTCCCATCTTGTGACAATTAAAGCATCTTACTTTAGACATGTCACCCTTCTTCCCTCCATTAGAAGATTTCGATTTGAAATGGGAAGCCTTCCCCTTCCCTTTTCTTCCCTTACTTGCTAAGGCCATATTTTATTCATCATCATTCTTGGGTGAAGAACCATCTCGTGCGCTCCTCCTAATCTCCTCCTACATAAGATCCGATCACATTCGTTCCCAATCCAACAGTTTCTCGCTTCCATCCATAGAGTCCTGGTAGTTTTTCCAACTCTTTGGAAGGCCAAGGAGAGAGAGGCTCACCATATCATCATTGGCAGTAGTTATTCCTACACTACTAAGCTCATCTTTGCAGGTGGTGAGCTTGTTCAGATATGTGTAAATAGTATCACCCTTCTCCATCTTCAATTTTCGAAGCTTAACCTTGAGCGCCAATTTCCTCTGGTCACTACTGTTCTGGTAGGGGTCCTTCAATGTCTTCCACATTGAAAATGGAGTATCCTTCCCATGCATACTCATGACAATATGGTCTCGAACTCCCTCAAGGATGATCCGTCTCACCTTTGCCACACACTTCTTCAACTCAGCCAACTCTTGTGCATTAGTTGAAGCTGGCTTTGGGATTTCTTGATAAAGGAATTCCTTCAAGCCATTGTCTTCTAATACAACCTCCATTCTATCTTTCCATGCTATGTAATTCGAGCTACCTTCCAAGTCATACTCGAGTCTCAAGCCATAGAACGCCATTGGCCAACCTTGAAGTATGATATAAATTCGAATTGCACCTGCAACCCCGAACTTGAAACTTCAAATTCTCTTCTCAGTATATTGTTCACAACTTTAATACCATGTAGAAAATTTGTGTAGGTTAACCCGATAATGCAATATAATTAAAAGTAGAATACTATAACCTACTTCTACTATCAATTTGCGGAAGCTTAAAGATCGAGCTAAACAATATAACCGGAAGAAGAAGAATCAGTGGCATAATACACATGAAAATACTTTGGGGAAAGCCTCAGCTCAAAACCCCACACTATTTTATAATCGTACATGTGATGTAGGAAAGTGTTCCCTCTGCGAACAGAGGCAACCCCTCTAGCCCTAGAGTGGGTCTAGTCACAAAGAAGGACAGATCAAAAATAGATTTCCTTAAATAGTTCAAGTTGGAGGCCTACCTCAACCAGTGGTCGATGGAGTTCCGTTGCGTTGCTCCAGCTTCCACTTCCTTCTCCTCAATGAGTGATCAACCGGAAACAAAGCAAAGGAAATACAACAAAGCACGTAACTGGATACAACAATGAACTATTTACTCACAAAGTCAAGAAGTCATGAGCTATCAAGTACATTACATACAAGACATAGGAAAACATCATTGATTGCATTAATAATGAAATAAGAGTCATCTTACAACCAATGTCTTGATGTCACAAGCCTTCTCAGAAAGAGTCCAACCAACATGTTCTTCAAGCTTTCACTCTTTGAAGATGGATCTCCCAACATAAAAGAGCTCTCTCACTCATAAGTTTTACACAAGATCAAGGGCACTTCACAACCTTCCACAAGCTATAAACAATCCCACACTTATCACTCTCACACCAGCTATCTAGCAAACTCACAAACACTAACAGCACTGCTCAACTAACCAACTATCAGGAACTCGGGAACTAGCAATGCATATCAATGGTGAGAGTTTAAATAGGAGAACGAGTCTCCATGAATGGGGGGGAAGGAGAGCTTATCACCAAGGAAGGTAGCACTGTTGATGGAACTGCCACAGCAAGGAAGGAAGGGCGACATAAGCAAGGTCAACAACCAGGTCTGGAGTCATCTAGAAGGCCGATTGTTGGAATAATTCGCCCAATCTGGATCATCGCGGGAACAGAACTTGGATTCAGCGCTGACATTGCAAGTGATCAGTGCAGATAGTCAGATCATCGTCGAAGAAACCACATAGCCCCGCGCTGGTGCTTAAAATCGGTCCATCGCGGGAATCAGGTGTACTTTCGCACTAGCAGTGTGAATGGACTGTTCATCAGTGCCTTTCAGCGTGTTTATCAAGCCTATAACCGTGATGAGGCAGATACTTTAGGAAAAGTGGGTCAATTGGCAGCATAGGAGGGCATTTGTCTATCATAAGCATGTTTGACTTGGACACATGACACAGCGAGAAGACCGGGAGTGAAAGCGGTGACAAATTACTGTGTAACAAATGCCCCCTAAAGTATGAAGCTCGAGAGAGTGGGAAGGGTGAAATGATTTACAAAACAACTGAGCTGGAACACTGTCTGGAAGAACCTGCACGCAAGTACAATATCTCTGATAGTGAAGTACATGTCGTCTATGCATAGGTGCAGCCATCCAAAAGACGTATAACTCAGGTCTGTGATATGGACACAGCCATCCAGCTAATGAGACCATGATAATGATAAAGGTATGGTCACAGCCATACATGAAGACTCAGGTATGGTCGCAGCCATCCATCAACGAGTCATGTAACCAGAAACCAATCCACGCAGCCTGAACATATGACATTTGAGTTCGGGGTCTTGAACCCAACCAACCATAGTACAAATTCTAACATGCGAATAGAAGTGTTGAAGTCGAGCATGAGAGAAAGTCGCTTGATTATCAGTCAATGATGGAAACCGTTAACAAGCGCGAGAGAAACCACCAATAATGCCAATGGTTCTCAAGGTACGGTCTAGTACAATCCACAAATCGTGAAGAAGGAGCTAAAGTCGAACGCTTGCAGAATCACCTAATCGATGACCAATGATGAAAATCAACCTTCATGTGCGAAGAACTTGCCATTGAGGCATGCAAGCTCTAAGGTACCAAAGGGGATCTCTAGATCAATCTCCTGGATAATGAGCTGATGTCGACAGGAGACGACCCATCGCAAGAGGGCCATAATGTTTCCCCCATTAATTACACGAGATAAGGAACAAGTGGTAGATGGGGAAACAAAGTATCAGAGAAGGAACAGAGGTGTAAACTGCAGAAGGATTATACTTTTTAACATGTCGATGACACGACTCCGGAGGGTGGCAACATTCAGGTACCAGGGGATTAGAGGCTTGATGACAATGGCATGAACTAGATGGAATGAGGCTAAATGACAACACAACCCGTAGAAGGCCAAATGACGACGTATGGATGTCCCAACCCGACAAGAAGCAGAAGTGTCGATGTTCAAGAGTGACTAGCTGCTATAGACAATCAACGATGTTTTCCACATTTTCCCCCACCATTGCTGGCGAGTACCCCAATTATTTTTGAAAACAAGCTTGAAGGGGATAGAATATGCTTGTGATATAAGTTCGACCTTTGTTCGAATCCAACCTAGTAATATTTTAACGAGCCCTACGGAGGAGAAGCTCGAGTTTCATCATGGTGACAAGTCCAATGTCGTCAGCGTTTAACGAGTCCGACATAGGTAAAACTCGGAGTCTTTTCATGTTTAGGGAGTTTGAAAAAGACACGGAAAAGAAAAGTCCAGGTGGGTTGTTTTTTGTAAAGTTGTGTCTCTCGAGCCCGAAAAAGTATAAAATGATACTCGAAAGAACCGCCCGATCATTACGATCAAGGAGTACTTTTCATGATTAGTGACTTCGACCTGAAAAAAGTAGAAAAGCGACCGAAATCACGTCGTTTTGGAACCAATAACGAGCATGAAACGACAAAGGCCTGGCAATCTTTTCATTTTTTAGACACTTAGAAAAGAGCTTAAAGGTGATCGCCTCTCATTTACTTTTAACGAGTCAAGAGGAACAACTCGGCTATCTTTTCATTTTTTACGAGTCAAAAAAGAGCTTAAAGGAGACTCGTCCTAGAGGAAAGAGTTGTATAAAGGCTAGAAACTGGTTCCGGCAAAGATGGAACTACTCAAAACATGTAATGGTCAAGAGGCTTGCTAATAAAACCACTCATCACCACGATTCCCCAGGAAAGGAAAAACAACCAAGTGAAAGCATATGATCAGCCAAAGGGATGGTGGCAATGGAATGAAACGACCAAGCCTCATCTAGCAGAATTTAGCGGATAAATCGCAATCACGAGATGTAAATCAGGTATGGGTTCATTTCTACACAAGCTTGGACCATGGAGAACTCTGCTTGGATTCGGTTTCATGTTTACACAAGCTTGAAACGAAAAACTATGCTTGTTATAAGTTCGCATGCCCCTAGCATAATGACGCAAATCGAGGTGCATGCCCCCCAAGCTCCATTGCATTCAACGAGGTGGATGGAATGAAGGTTCACTTTCGAGATCTTGGAAAGACTCGACTTGGATTTTACGAGATCATAAACAAAGACTCGATTTGGAAAGGGAGGTGTTTTATTTTTTAATGAGGTTGACACAGTAAAAGAACTATCCTCATAACCCTTGTTTCATTTTGTAACAACGTTGACACAAGAACAAACTATCCTCGAGACTCCTTGTTTCATTTTTTAATGAGCTTGACACAAGACAAGGAACTATGCTCGTAACTCCTTGTTTCATTTTTTAATGAGCTTGACACAAGACAAGGAACTGTGCTCGTAACACCCGGTTTCATTTTTTAACGAGGTTGAGACAGGAACAAACTATCCTCGTGACCCCTGATTTCATTTTTTAACGAGGTTGTGACAGGAACAAACTATCATCAAGACTCCTTGTTTCATTTTTTAATGAGCTTGACACAAGACAAGGAAGTATGCTCGTAACACCTGGTTTCATTTTTTAACGAGGTTGAGACAGGAACAAACTATCCTCGTACACCTTGTTTTGTTTTTTAACGAGGTCGACACAAGATAAGAACTGTCCTCCGGATGCCTTGTTTCATTTTTTAACGAGCTTGACACAATATTAGGAATTATGCTTGAGACACCCGGTCTCATTTTTTAACGAGGTTGAGATAGGATCAAAACTATCCTCGAGACACCCGGTTTCATTGGCCATATAAGAACATGGCTCCCAAGAGGTCTTCGCGGGATGGAAGGGATGCACTATGGGAGGAATACATGTCATGAGGCACTAATGACAGATTGGGTTCCAATGCCCCCAGTACATGATGTACGAGACTAGCTGCATGATCATCAACGGAGGTGGAGATGGAACAGGTAGCCACATAATTGACCTGTGGCAAGGAAGGTACTGCTTGTGAGCAACAACCAAGAGGGGATGATAGCTGCACAGGAGGCACCAGGGGACTAAAGAATGATAATTGATCGATGGCCATGATTCTTCCATCGTGTGGAAAGCAGACCACACGGAAAAGTGAAGATACAAGGGTCCCCATGGCACAAATATAGTCATAGCCAAGGAGAAGACTTAAATTCACACCTTGGACAACCATGACATCGATATAGAAGGTTTTGCCCCCCAAAGTTACAGGGAACTTTGGGAGGACCCCTACAGGTTGATAGGCTCCTCCATCGAAGGCCAACATATTCTGTGTGAGCGGCACAAGTTGTGGGGAACCCAAAGCTTGCCAAGTAGTGGAAGGCATAAGATTGACAGACGCACCCTCGTCCAGGACAGTGCCAGGTACTGCCTTATCATAGGCGTATACTGTAATCTCGAAAGGCACATAAGCTGGAAGGCGGAAAGCAGTCAAGCGACTTAGTTGAAGGAAGCAACCAAAATAATTGGTGGGGGAATCGTATGATTGCCCCCATGCTCTACAGGAACCAAAGAAGGACCCTCTGGATTAGCTGGGATAGGAGAGTCATTTTCGAACTCTGGAGAATCTGATGAGATGAGAAGAACATGAGCATGATGCTCTTCCAAAACAGAATGATCAACAAGTGGTGAACCGAAGTTGACACTCTCCTCGACCAATGGTTGGTCTAGAACAGGCTTAGCATAGCTAGGTTTGGAAAGAGGAGGATAGACAGGAGAAGAATCTAAGTCAATCTCTTTGTCGACAGGGAGAGGGTCTGAAGAGAACCTCTGATAATCAACGGGGAGTTGGGGTGAAGAAGCTATAAGACTTTCCAAAATGGCGGAAGCTTTATCCATGAGCAGACAAAGGTGAAGGGGATGTTGCCTTCACACAGTCTACATGGGAATCGAATATTCCCTTTCTTCTTACCACTGCCAGTTGATAGGGTAGCACCGCTATGAGCTTCAGAGGATGATGAAGGACGAGCCAGATCGTGAGACCATACTTCTAAGATCCTAGGAATGCCAGGAAAATGATGAAGAAGATGGCCACCCTTGCATAATTTACAAGGAAACTTAACCTTTCGCGGAGGAGCAAAAGGTGGTCCGACTTGAGATGTAATCGGAGGAGTAGTTACATAGGTGGCCTCATGTTTATCGGACTTCTTCTTCTTCTTCTTCTTCTTAGTCTCCTGGTTACTAGATGTGAAACTTTCACCAGGCAAAGGAGGAGAGGAGGAGGAAGAAACATGGGAAGAAGGCGTAGGCTCAACCTTGGAATCAACATGTCATGGTTCAGGTGAAGGAGACGGTAGAATAGGAGTCATGACGCTCGGGACCACCGAGGTTGAAAATAACCATACGGGCAAACCAATGGTTAACCCAAGCAAAGAAAATGTTGCCATATACGGAGCATTGGCATTTCTGAATGGGGGAATGGACCAGGATTCCCATCTGAGGGAAGACCTTGGCCGGTAGACTCGGGGAACGTTTCCATCGAGAACAAGCCTGAAAAACACTCTTATCACAACCAATAACTCGAACTTTTACCAGGAATATTTCGTGGGCAGTAAATTTTATGACGTAGGAACAAAACTTGACCTTTTCATGTTTTAAGAGTCAAGAAAAGGACAAAAAGGTGACTCTATCTCTTTCGAGGTTTAATGAGCCTGAAAGGACAAGTGCTCAGATGGACATTTTCTTTTAAGGAGTCTGAAAAGGAGCGAAAGTGACTACTCTGGATAACTAGGTAAAAGGTTTACCAGACAATCCGTAAAACTGCATATACATCTTGGCATTCATATGAAAACTAAGGACTTTACATATGGTAGTCAATCTTCCTGAATGTTATGTTCGGTGCATTATGGTTTGCAAGGCGGCAGACACGGCTTCCTAGGGATAAAGGATGATAACCTAGTGGGGTCTCCCCATATACTCAATGGTACGTGGGATCACAATTCCGTACTAGACCGCTATTGAGTCACAGAAGGAGGAATCACCCAACCTTAAGTGAGAACAATAGTGACTAGGTTTAACGATGTCGGAGCACATCTCTAGCCTAGACCTCTAAATAGTGTGTGTTATGTTCCAATGCGTTGTTATATTGATTCAGTTCATTTTAAAGTTGATCTTGGATTATGTTTCAATTTTCAAGCCTCACCCTATGTATATAATAAATCCTAGGATGCAGCTAGAATGCACGAAAAATCCTTTTTCTTCAATGAACACCTACCTACGGGAGGGTAGAGAGATCATTTCCAAACCAAGAAAACCAAGACAACAATGGTAGTCACTCAATGCATACAAACACCAATTCCTAAAGTGCACGGATACTACTAATGAGAGATCTTTATCATTCGCTTTCCAATATTAAAACTTGAAATGCAAATTTACTTTCACTTTCGTACTAAATGAATGAAAACTTTTTGATTTTGATGTCTTTAAATCTAGAAGAAGCAAACAAGCAACAAGCAAGTGTGGAAAAGCCCGGTTGATCCAAACAATTATAATCTATGGTTGGTAGTGAAAGGAAATCGAATCAATGCCAAAATTGGTTCAATAACATTCACTAAACAACCAACCAAAAACATGCTAAAGGGAAGGCCTAATCAGAGCAACAAGGAGCTGCAAACAAACCTTGAGAAAACAAGCAACCAAGCCAATAGATTCAAGGAACTTGAAACACTAATCTAGGTCAGATAAGCGAAAAAACAAGATTCATTCAACAAAGCTCACAAGAAAGCACCTTAACCATGAACAGTGAAAAACAAGTCATCAAGCAAGCGAGAAAAGCAAGGGACCAATAGGACTGATGGACTCAGGAGGCAAAATTGAGAAAATCAATTCTACAACAATCAGTGTGGGTAATACACAAGAAACAAGCACTAATAAAGCACTAGTCGCAGCAACAAAGCGATGTCAGCATGGAAGTACACGACTTTTCCGCGATGGTCTGATTTCCAGAACCGTCGCGACTGTTAGGCTTAATTACGCAATGGACAAGATATTACAAAAGTGTGATCGCAATGACAGCGCAACTGTTAAAATCAAATCCGCGATGATATTCAAAACAGTAACAGGCGAGCCAAAAATCCCAAATCAAAAACAGCCAATCCTTCAATCAAATAGGGGTATTTCCCATATTAACCCAGGAAAGTCAAAAGACCGGTAACTAATCCCCAAAAATTCAAAAGAGACCAAACCAAAAAAATCAAGGCAAGAGAAAACAAGAAAAACAAAGGCCAAAACTCCTCCCCAGCAGAGTCACCAATTTGTGATGCAGGAAAGTGTTCCCTCTGCGGATAGAGGCAACCCCTCTAGCCCTAGAGTGCGTCTAGTCACAAACAAGGATAGATCAACAATAGCTTTCCTTAAACAGTTCAAGTTGGAGGCCTACCTCAACCGGTGGTTGATGGAGTTCCGTTCAACTACCTCCAGCTATCCGCTTCCCTCTCCCAAAGAGTGATCAAACCTGAAAAAAGCAAAGGAAATACAAACAAAGCACGTACAGACAAAAAATGAACTTTAACTCACAAAGTCAAGAAGTCATGAGCTATCACTACATTACTACAAGATGGAAAAAATCAATTGATTCATTAATAATGAAATGAGTCAGCTTACAACCAAAGTCTTAAACGTCCAAGCTCTCAATAAAGAGTCTACCAGCATGTCTTCAAGCATTCCACCTCTGAAGATGGATCTCCCAACATACAAGAGCTCTCTCACTCATAAGTTTTACACAAGATCAAGGGCACTTCACAACCTTCCACAAGCTATCAACAATCCCACACTTATCACTCTCACACCAGCTATCTAGCAAACTCACAAACACTAACAACACTTCTCAACTAGCCAACTATCAGGAACTCAGGAACTAGCAATGCATATCAATGGTGAGAGTTTAAATAGGAGAAGGGGTCTCTATGAATGGGGGGAAAGGAGAGCTTATCACCAAGGAAGGTAGCACAATTGACGGAACTGCCACACCAGGGAAGGAAGGGTGACATAAACAGGGTCAACAACCAGGTCTGGAGTCATCTGGAATGCCCACTATTGGAACAATTTGCCCAATCTGGATCATCGCAGGCATAGAACTTGGATTCAGCGTTGACATCGCAAGTGATCAGTGTAGATAGTCAGATCATCGCCGAAGAAACCACATAGCCCCGCACTGGTGCTTAAAAGCGGGCCATCATGGGAATCAGGTGTACTTCCACGCTAGCAGTGCGAATGGACTATTCATCAGTGCCTTTCAACGCGTTTATCAAGCCTATAACCGTAATGAGGCAGATACTTTAGGAAAAGTGGGTCAATTTGCAGCATAGGAGGGCATTTGTCTATCATAAGCATGTTTGACTTGGACACATGACACAGCGAGAAGACTGGGAGTGAAAGATGTGACAAATTATTGTGTAACAGTACATGGTGGAAATACATAGGAATTAGACAAAGCCTTAGCTCTCACAGCTAGCCAGCTCTCAGTACAACCCTCACAAATGCAGACAAGCAATATTGGCTTCTCTCCAGCCTTCCTCTCTGCCCTCCAAGCTCCTATTTCCTTGTGTTGTTCCTTGTGGATGATTTTCCTTCTACCAAGTGGAAAAACAATCTTTAAAACTGCACAATCCTCAAGGATTTATCCTTGACTGCATGCATGAGTTTTCTCCATGAAAAAACACATGCAATTGATAGTACATTATCCTTGAACTTTAACCTCAACTGGGTCTTTCTCAAAATAGACATGCATGAGTTTCTGATGAGGGAATCTTCAGTTAACTGGAGTAGCACTACTTGAGTGTATTAATGCATCAACTGACTGTTAACTCACTATTAGTTCCTCAAACAATTTGGAACTAATTAACTGGACTTAACTCAGCAAAGTGAGTTAACTAATTACAACTCAAATATAACTCAATCTTATCTCCTTAATTTAAGGGATAACTCTTGCATGACTTCAGAAAGACTTCTAACTTGAATTTATCCAACAAATTAATTTAAAATAAATTAATTAATTATTTCCAAGTAGCTGTTAAGAATAAATTCGATTTTAATTCACAATTTAATTCAAGGGAAAATTAAATTGGAATATTCTTGTTGTAATTTTTCAACATAAACTCATACTGAGTGGACGGTTGTTCATTTACTTTTATGATTTCGAACAAGAAAGTACTCGACAATCTTTTCGTTTTTGAAAAAGTTTGAAAAGGGCTTAAAAGAAGACTTCATGGTTTTTCGCTTTTTATAATTTCTAAAGAGCATAAAAAGCAATAAAAGTATGCTAAAATGTCAAAAATGATTCATCTTGACTCTGTAAACGATCCTGCACATTCAAACTCAATAACCCATCAGAACTGCTCAAACAAATTTTTTCCCTCTTAAAAAGATTCAAGATATATATTATTATATATATATAATATATTAAATATATATATATATATATATAAATATATATAAAATATATATATTATATATATATATATATATAATGGTGTGTGTGTGTGTGTGTTTTAAGCTTAAAAAAATTATAAAAGTGGGAAAAAGTAATTTATTTTTACCACTTGCATTTTCACCAATTCAGAGCGGAGAGGGATTTTTACTGTGAAACTTCTAGGACTGATTCTGAGCCAACCGATGGACGAAATCACATGTTGTTTCCTCTAGGTAGAATATCATTCCATAACTTATCCTTTTATCCATTTATTTTTTCATTTTAAGCTTGCATTTGGTTTTTTGGGACAAAGATTTGTCCAAAAATGTGCCCTCAACCTTGCGCAGGTTTCGCTCAATCGGGCCCGTGCAGGCCGATAAAATTTTCCATATGGAAATTCTTGGTGTGTGCGGAAATCTCTCGTAAATTTTTGCACAACTTTGCCCTATCCATAAAAGGGCAGTCGTGCAGGCACCGTGGGCCATTTTTAAAACAAATGTTGGGGCCCAAAAAACATGAAATGAATTTCAAGAAAGATTCTAACTATTTTAAAATGGTCATTTTAGGTTATTTTGCTTGCTCAAAAATGGAATGGAGGGAAAGAGAGCATGAAGCCAACAATGTGGCTACTTTGGGGGATCTAGCCACTTTGCAGCCTCTTAGGAATTGCGACCTCTTGAAAGAATGGTTAATCCCTGGGACAAAACCCTAGCTAGATCTGATGACATGGTTGGTGAGGACCTAGAATGTCCAGGAACAATTTTTTGTGATTGTTGATGATCGCCTCACCATTGATGCCGATGACATATATTTCCTGACTGGGTTATCTCATCAGGGAGCTGATTTTTCACTTTTTGGATCGAGAGCAGGGGGAGACACTACTGATGGATACTTACGACGCTTTTGCAGGGGTTCACCGCCCAAAGATGGATGGATTGACATTCAGTCCATTGAAATTTTACCCTTGAGAGCCATTGCTTTCACTATTTGCAAACTGTGTGGCAGTGTTGCCCTCCATCTAGCCACTCGGGCACAGATGCAGACGATTGTGGAACGCTGGGAATCCATGGTATACAACTAGTATGAGGTGGTAGTGGTAAATATGAAGGGCCAGTTGATTAGGTGCAAGAATGGTAAAATAAAAATTTCAGTTATGGTGCCATTCTAGTTTCTTTTTCCCTAGAAAGGGTTCCTATTCTTCGGCCACAACAAATTTGGGCAAACAAGGGGGATTCGAGGGATCCACGCTTGATGAGGTGGGTTTCACTGATGGCATGCCATGATGGTGATGGTCCTGAAGTGAGGTATACGACAGATTGTTTTGGCTGGCTGAGCCAACAGATTGTTACGATCGAGGACTTTCCATATGTCAGGATAGATTACAAAGGTGACCCTGATATCCCACTTCCAGTCATAGCTCAATGGGGTGATCTAGGTAATATTTACTCATTTTGGCATATTGTTGAAGTTTTTTTAACTTTTAAGTGTTTTTTGTCTTTAGAGGCTAATTGTCTGAAATCTATGTGCAGATGTGGGTCCAACCCAACCAGCCGGGATGAGACAGTATGATACACAAGACGAGCATCCTATGGTTGCCGCGACATCAAAACCAGATGCAGATGACATCTTGATAGAGTTGGAGCACAACCTTGAGAGGTTGACTGCCAACATTCCAGAGACTGGAGTTGATGACATTCCACACGCCTATCAAAGGCACGTAGTTGGGGTTCCCAGGCCACTCAGACGCTTGTTGCGTTGAGTTGCTCATGCTATCGTGTGTTATCATGGCAATCACCATGCCTAGCTATTCTAGTTTCTAGGACCATTTTTTTGACATGTTTGTGTCAGTACTATTTGGAAAATAAAACGCCATGGGGTCTTATGTCCTTGGATGACATATGTTGTAGACACACCCAAACTCTATTTTAATGAAAATTTTGCTACTTTTGTCTATGTTTATCTCGATAAATATATGAATGAATATTGTTTTTAATTTACAAATGTTGCAAATGTCTATTTAAAACATGATTCACCAATGCATCTGTCAATGTGTTCAAATATCTCGGAATGTGTTGATATTTGAAATAATCAGATCATCTTTCCAAGAGATGGACTCATAAAAAAATCCTTAACATGGTTGGACTCATAATTGAATAGAAATCGTTTAAATGTAATATTGTAAGCCGTGAATCTAACATAATGATCAAACGTTGGATACCAAATGTGATGGCTTCAGTGAATAACTCAATGACTGCACTATATTCTGCTATATTGTTCATTGTTTGGTTGAGACATATCCTATGAATAGAGACTAGCTCATTATTGGGTGAATAGATAACCCAGGCTGCAGAAAATAAATTTTGAGAACTACAACTAGCACCATCAGCAAAGCCAATGTAAATCAGAGAAAACGTCGACATCTGCAAATCAAGTGTAAAAGTGAGATAAGCAGAAGAAGCAATAAAAAGCACTAGCCTACCACACATACCTAAAAATCATAAATATTGTGCAATATTCACTAAATATTTATGCAAAATATTTCCTTAGGTAAAGACCATTTATGGGCTTTCCCAAAGGAACCCCATCGTAATCAATCAGCTCATAGGCACCTTTAGCTAATACGTGTTTTATGATGTAAGGGCCATGCCACATGGGCTCGAATTTCCCTGCACCTAAATTGTCATGAGCTTGATCATTTACCAAGACTAGGACACCTTCTAAATATGTACAAGGATTAATGTTCTGATTGTATTGGGCTTTGACACATTTATGGTGAGCTTCACTAGCTAATACGACATTATGAAAATTTTCATCTAGATGGGCTAAGTGTACAAAGTGTTCTTCGTCTACAGAGGTAGATGGTAATAATTTAATAGCTAATTTAAGAGATGGAATTTCACATTCAATAGTTAACACGACTTCTAAATCATAAACGAGTTTAAAAGGGGTAAAACCGGTCGATGTTTTTAAAATATTGCGGTGAGCCCACAGTGCTGAAAAGAGCATAGAGTGTCAATTTCCTTTATGGATACCAACTATCCATTTAATCATATTGGTTAAAACTTTATTGACAGCTTCATCCTGACCATTAGCTTGTGGATAATATGGATTAGAGATATCATGGAGGCAAAGTTGCGCAAATAGTTCGACCATCGTAAAGTTGTGAAAATGACTACCATGGTTTGTAACAATAACTTGTGGGATGCCGAATCGAGCAAACACATGATTGAAAAATGAAAATAGTTGCAACTTTGTCGTTGTCTCTATATGTAGGCATCACCTTGGCCCATTTTGCAAAGTAATCGGCTACAAGGATGATATATCCATGCCCCCTAACCGAGTGAGGTTTACAAGTGAGGAAGTCGATGCCCCATTTGGAAAAAGGACCAACATCTACGATTGGGTGAAGAGGAGCAGGAGGTGCTCGTATTTTGCGATCATAAATTTGGCAATTATGGCATTTTCGAATTATAGTGATGCAGTATTTAAACATTGACAACCAAAAATAGCTAACACGCAATATCTTTTGGCAGTAGCATACCCAGACATGTGACCACCACATGCTCCAGAGTGGCAATGATTCAAATTTTTTTCGGCTTCTTCAAGAGTTAAACAACGTTTGGAATACGTGATCAACACCATGACTATAAAGAGTGTTGCCAATAATTTTGTATTTTTGGAATTGGTATCGGATTCGCTGACGATAAGTTTTGGATAACTCAGGAGTAAAATTTTTTGTTTGTAGATATATACTGATGTCCCCATACCACGAATTTGACACACTAATAAGAAAGAGAGATTTGTCAGCAAAAGAATCTTCTGCTACAATTTCTATATTAGTATGGGGGAAGTCACACAATAGTTCGGTGAAAACCAAGGATTTCTTTGATTTGGATTTTTCAAATTCCAGATCAAACTCTTGTAAAATGACTATCCACTTTGAGTATTTTCCCCCTAGCAGTTGCTTCTTGAGAATATACATCATAGGGTTGCAATCTGAAATGACAGTCATTTTTCAGAGAAGTATATAGTGACGGAATCATTGAATAGCTTGCACATCTGCCAAGGCTAGCTTTTCCACATGTGCGCATTTAATCTCAGTTTTAGTGAAACTCCTAATAAAATAGTAAATCACATGTTTGTTGCTCGAATCATCCTCTTGGACTAACAACATGCCAATGGTGGCATCAAATGAAGCTAAGTACAAAAAGTAGTCTTGATGATAATCGGGTGGATGCAGTAAAGGCACATTATTCAGTGCATGATTTAATGCACCAAAATATTTATCAGCGAGTTCATCCCAAAAAAATGGAATACCCTTTTTCAATAGTTGAGTAAAACCTTGTGTTAGTTCAACGTAATTGTGGATGAATCTACGCAAAAAGTTTGCTTTCCCCTACAAAATTTGGAGTTGAGTCAGGCCAGAAGGAGCAAGAAAATTCAAAATTTCCTCTACCTTGAGAGGATCGACACAAATGCCTTCCTTTGAAATGATGAAACCTAGGAGGTGACCAAATTGCACACAAAAAACACATTTATGTAGACTCAAGTGAATATTGTAATGGCTACACCTAATGAAAATTGCTTTTAAGTGCATTGGGTGATCCGTTGTTTCATGGAATGAGTCAGGAGGTCATCTAAATAAGGTTGAACAATATGCTTGATCTCATGGAATGCATAAGACATTGCTCGTTGAAAAGTTGTGCTAGCATTTTTTTAGGCCAAATGGGAGTTTGCAATAAGCAAAATTTCTCCATGGGCATATAAATGTGTTTTATATTGATCAGTGGGGACTATGTTTATCTTATTGCAGCCCGAAAAATCCATCCATAAAGGAAACATTACATTTCCGGCACAGTCGTTGACAATTTGGTTGATATAGGGAGTTGGATAATTGTCCTTAGGATAAGCTTTATTGATATCTCAGTAATCAACACACACTTGAATGGTTACTTGCTTTTTATTAACAGGCACAATATTTGATACCCAATTGATTAAAGGAACAGGGTAAATGAATCCTGCTTTCGGCAATTTCTCAACCTCAGTTTTGATTGCAGCAACTTTTCGCATATGTATCATATGTAATCATTGTCTAATAGGATTAGCATCTAGATAGGTTTTTATTTCATGTAAAATAATGTTAGGGTCAATTCCTGGCATCTCTTCACAGGACCAGGAAAAAATGTCACAAAATTCCTGAAATAGGGCTTTGTAAGTTGAAATCTCTTCTAATGAACAAGAGGCTCCTATATGAAAATTTTCAATTATTCCAGGTTTCACTGAGATATGGATAGGTATTGTTGCCAATATGTTCCCTAAATTTTGTTCAGAACTAGAAGAAAGGGTAGATATTGGATTTTGAGGATTGATATGGGTCTCGGACGAAAATAATGATGAAAAATTATTCTCAATTTTATTAAAATATGGTAAGAAAGTTGAATGATGACGAGTATCATCCCATGGAATTTCATCCACGGTCATAACTTCCATAATCCCTTCTTCAGTGAAAAAATATTTGTTAAAAGGATCAGGCATAGAGATTGGTTCCAAGCATGACAAATGAGAATATTCATCAATGATCATATTCATTTGACCATCATCAGATGTTGATGGGTTGGAAAAATATTGAATGGCCTCATAGGCTAACTCGAAAGGACTACAAGGCATTTCATCACCATATAAGATCATTTCTGATTCTGACAGTACTTTCCGTGGATCTTCCATTTCGAAAGTACTTGATGTAATCATGTTGATATGTGCTTCATTCTGAAGAAGAACAGGTGGAGGGAACATGAAAGTTCCAATAAAAAGATGAGTCTTTGAGCAGGCCAACACCAACTTATTCATATGGAGTGATCAATTTTCCAACAAATGGGATACTACCAGTAGAATTAGGGTCAAATATATAGTAGGACAGCTAATCTACCTTCACAATTCTTCCTGTGTGAAAAAACATAATCATCCTAAAATATGACGAGACTACTGTCGTCATGGCATAAGTCCAGCTCCAGCCAAGCAAAATGTTGTAATCAAGTTGAGCATCAACAACCTCAATGTCTGTTGCAACTGTTTTTCCCTCTAACTCTATTGGAAAATAATTTAAAAGTCCACACAAACGAAAACCTCTTCCATCGAAGGCTTTCAAAGGCGTGGGAGATTGATTGATTATTGGAGAACCTAAAGCTTTCCAATAGGAAATGAACATAATGAACCATCCAGTTTTGACGTGAACTGCTATCTAGAAAGCCAGTTGGTGTGGGAGATGCGGGACATGATTCTCGAGATAAAAAACAATCAAATGGGAGTATTGAGGATCTACAGCTCCTATGGTTGATAATATTAATTTCCTTTGTGCTAGACAAGTTTGCAGCACTTCAAGGGAAGACATGGTTGAAGGTGACATAGCCAGGTCTTCGATGATGTTATAATTTTGGGTAGCCCTAGCATGAGGATTAAAGGCCGACTTATGAAGCATATCCTTACGAGTTGAACGAATTACCATATTAGGATTTGGTTTTTCAATGTGTAATGGTTCAAAAGAAGGAGGAGTAGATGCAGAAGTTTGACCAGATGAACTAGAGTCATCTACATTTTCAACATGACTCTTTGATGCGTAATCTTTGGATCTCGTTGCTACCATAACTATGGAAGACATCATCATGATATATATCGATGGGGATGAAGAGGATTGGTTGTGAGAGACCATTTTACTATCTTGAGGAAAAGGATCCTTCAAAACAGCAGGTGTGGGTGAAATTTTTGACGAATTTGGAAACTTCGGCCCGATGAGGGCACTCCTTACTATAACGATCTTCCTCACAAATCAAGCAAGGATATCGAGGTTTCCTCTTTTAATCCAATGGTTCGTTCTTGAAAGATTTCTCCCTAGAGTGGATATCTTGTTTAGTTTTTCCTTTTCCCTTTTTCTTATTTCTGAATGCATTACATTTTCCAATAGATGAATCTACGACGTTGACTTTGGAAGTAACTCCGGGAGAAGGATCTTCTTCAGGTGAATCAGATAGAACCATAACTTGAACATTATTAGAATTTTTCTTTTTGTTCTTAGTCTTATGGCTCACAGAACCAAGCATGCCATCTGCAACATGTGATCCTAGAAGAGGTGGATTATTTGGAGTAGATCAGGGTAAATCTAGGATATTTTCATACAAAGCACCAGACTGAGTATAAACAAGATCGAGATATTGAGCGTGGGAAATTACATGCTCTTCAGTTACAACACCCCCTTTAGCCACATATTTAGTTATCATTGGTAAAAGTGACTTTATAAACTATTTGGCTAGAATCTGGTCTGGAATGTAAACTTTAACTAGGTGACGTCTTCGTCTCCATTCGTGAATATTATTTGTGATATGGGTAGACGTTGACTGCTTTAAAGAAGTCAAAAGTTGAATTCCATTGTCATACCGAACGGGTAGCTAAAAATGGGTCAAAAAGGCTATAGCAAGGGCATTGAACATGTTGAAGGAGGCGTGCGTAATTCTACATATCATTTGGTTGCCGAACTAATTAGGGTTCATTGGAAAAGTCGTAATCTAATAGAATCATCTTAAATGAGTTGAACACGCACCAAAGATGGTAGGCATGACATGGATGGATGGATCTTCACCCAACTTACCTTCAAACTTAGGAATGTCACTCAAAAACTTAGTAGGAATAGCCGACCAATAGGGTAAAAAAATAAGTTGATCATTAGTTAACTAATAGAGGTCAGGAAAATCCAAAGTTGCAATGAAAGGAAACCAGCGATTTGGGTCCCGCGATGGATATTGATAACCCTAAGGGGTGAGTCCCATACCAAGAGGAGGATATCAAGGATATCCTGGGATAGCCTAAGTAGTTGGGATCTGCATACCTCCTGGGTATCCAGGATGAGCCATATTGTATTTCGGTTCAATAGGTTGTTGAAACATATGACCTGGGTACGGGTGATTCTGGAAGGCGAGATTCTGACCCATTTAACCTTGAATAAATTGTCCTTGAAAGGGTTGGCTTTGCAAGGGTTGACCTTGGAGAAATTGGGTTTGAAAAGGCATAGCTTGAACAAACTGACTCTAGGGTAAACCTTGGAAATATGTCCCTTGAAAAGGTACTTACATATATGGAACACTAGGCTAAACAACAAGTATTTGAGGTGTTGATGGAATCATAGGAATGGATTGAACACCAGATGCTTGAGGTAAAGACTGAATAAGAGGTTTCATAGTAACTGTGATGTAAGCTAGACAATTAGTTTTGATTCTCCTGGAATGGGTGTTCTAGGCGAACTTGAACCTGGGTTCTGAACAAACGTTGCCATAGCAGACTACCCTACAGTTTGATGGGTACTTTGGTGAAATGCTGAAGCGATTGCTAGGCAGGTGTTGATGAGTTAGCCTGAACTATTGGTTGGACTTGAGAAGACACACCTTAAAAAGGCAGTTGCTACATAGGTTGTCCAAGAGGTTGGCCAAGTTAATACAAACGCACCTGAGAAGCAATAGGAATTGACTGTTGAGAAGGGTTCCAAATTGTATTCAATCTAGGGTAAGGCATTCCATAGGAAGGTTGAGGCATAACAGGCTGACCAAAATTGGTTTGAGGCATTTGAGAATATTAAAAGTAGTTTCTGGCGGGGGGTTTCCCCCCAGCTGCAAGTTAATATCCATCAAAAGGTTGTACTCTAGGCGGAGGATACAATGGTTCCCCCCCAGGCAAATAATAACCACCTATTGGGTTAGCTCGTGGATTACTAACATTACCATAAATCACATAATGGCTTGTTCAAATGCAAAACCTTCATTGGTAGGGTTAATTACACCAGTTGACATGTTTGAAGATGATTTCAAGGAAGAAGCTCCTGAATAAGCTCCCGCGAGAGAGTGATATCGAGGTGGTAAAAAAACACCATACAATGTGGACTTTGGAGAAGTGGAATACATGGATGTATCTGTCACGACACTTCTAGGAATCATTGTGGACTAGTCAAAACCGGGTATGGTAGAATAAGGAGTCGTGTAAGGCAGAATCACTTACCCTAAAAATTTCAAGGGTGTAAAATACCAAGGGTCAAGGTGAAGAGATTGAAACAAAAGTTCTGGGATATCTACAGGTTCACTGGTAGAAATTAGAGGTTCTTCCTCTTCATCCGAAAGAAGTTATTCAATGGAAATAAGACTAGGAGAAAGACTATCAGTAATGATAAGTTTCACATGTGGTGAAAGTGGAGGATCCAGAATGTGTGTTGTAGTAGATGTATTATTTTAGGCTGAAAGATATCATACTCAATTTCATCAATATCTAGTTCAGAAATGGGGTTTCTATCAGAAGATTCTCTGGTATCTAATTCTGTTTGAACAATTTCAATAATTTGTAAATCAATTGTTGTTGAGTGTGATGTTAAATTTTGAGTTTGATCAAATTCAGTTTTTGTTACTTCAATGCTTGAAATAGTATATGTTATATGTTTATTAACTTTAGTTCCTTTTACATCAAAATCTATAATAGTAGAAGTTTTAGTTTCTACTGCAATTTCAGTTTCAGATGATTTAGATTTCTTTGTTTTAATATTTTCTAACTAACTCGGTGTATACTCAGGGGGATCCCAAGTATCCTATGTGATTGGCTTGGTAGTTCCGCCACAATGATTTTTTTTAAATTATTAATCACACAATATCTAAATGACAACTAAAGTCTCTAAAAAGTTAAAAAAAAAAACAACAACACAAAAAGTAACACACGCTAAAAAATCTGGGAGTTTAAACCACACAAACTTACTCTTCACAGAGGTGAATATATATTAGTTGGTGATGAAATCCAACATCGAAGAGATAAAGGTGAAATTGTTTTATATAAAATGAGTATTTGGACCAGTTACCCTGACAACCTGCTTAATGAAATGGTCTGGTGCAAGTAACTCTGCTATAAACCATCCCGATAAAAGATTACTCTCTAGAGAGTCCAAGTGAGTCTATGTTAGGCCCCTATAATACTAGTTATTCCCCCATTACTATTTTCATTGTATCCCTTATTGTTATTATTGTGCCCCTATTATCCCCATATTGTTATTAGTATGCCCCATAGAAACCCACTATTGTTGTTTTTGTGCCCTTATGTTATTAATGTTATGTTGACTTGATTAGATTGTGACCCCTTAGACTCCTATATATAGAAGGGAGGTTTAGTCATTGGTATCATCCAAGAATTTTTCATTTGTGTAATGTAAAGGAGGGTTCCCCCTCAAAGAGGCTGAATTCTAAGGCGTTGATCTATCTTTTCTATCTTTTTGTGAGTTGGTTTCCTAAAATTTGGTATCAAAGCTTTGGATTCTAGGGTTTCACTACTCCAAACAGGTCATCGTGGAATTTTCGCTATAAAATTTTCTGTGAAATTTCAGAAGCAACAAAAAAAACCCATTTGATCCGAAATTGTTATGAACTTCGGGTCCAAATTTCAGAGCTTGTCTCACTATATTTGTGGAGATATGATCTGAGGAAGTTAGGGTTTTTGGAGACTCCCGAATTACATTCCAAACAGGTGACCTAGGGAAAATTGTCATAACATTTATTTTGAGCATCAAATTGAAATTTCATCAGATGTTTCAAAAAGGGGACAACCTGTAGTTTTTTTAATCAGTTTTAGGTACTAAGGTCAAAACAGTGACACATGGCACGTCGTACAAGTTCACTCTACTAAACTAGTCTATAATCAAGTCATTGTGAGAGATTTGGCATAACTCTTCATTGGAGAATCCAATCTTGATCAGACTTGTGAGGTTAGAAAGAGGACTGAAAGGGCTACCACAAGACGAGATTTCAGATTTGAGATCTGAAGTTATATAGATACAATAGATTCAATATCAAGCTCTTATAAAGTGAAAAAAAAGGTGTGTAGTTTTTTTTTAAATTTTGCATAAGATTGGTTTGAAAAAATAGCTTGAAGGAATTCAAAGGGTATAGTGAAGAATTATTAGCATTAATTAATGTCCCAAAGAAAGAAAATGGAAACACCTAGTAAGCAACCTGAAAGCTCTAACATGACTCCTGAAGAAGGGGAAGAAATGTAACATGATATATCAAAATTACAAGACCAAGTACAACAAATTTCACTCTCACTAAAGGTAAATGAAGCCAAGATGAATGGCATGGAAGCT
>APFE031538421.1:0-87370 GCA_000404065.3 Pinus taeda | reverse complement strand
CAATTTACTTCACCAAGTTGGATCTTTGTTCAGGATATCATCAAATCAGAATGAAGACTGAAGACATTCTGAAAACAGCATTTAGAACTCATGAGGGTCACTATGAATTTTTGGTCATGCCTTTTGGTCTTACCAATGTGCCTTCTACATTTCAAGGTTTGATGAATTCCATTTTCAAACCCTTAGAAAATTTGTGTTAGTATTTTTTGATGATATACTAATCTACAACAAGTCTTGGAAGGATCATGTTGAGCATGTTGATAGGGTGCTCAAACTATTGGAGGAGAAACAATTATATGCAAAAATCTCCAAATGTTTCTTTGGAGTACAAGAGGTGGAATATCTAGGTCATATTGTATCTCATGAGGGTGTTAAGGTAGAACCTAACAAAATTAATGTCATTAAGGAATGGAAAATCCCACATCCATAAAGCATCTATGATGATTTCTCTGGTTCACAAGGTATTATCACAAGTTTGTGAAGAATTATGGGAGAATAGAAGCACCTCTAATAACATTATTGAAGAAAGATGCATTCTCATGGACTCCAGAAGAAACAAAGGCCTTCGAACATCTTAAAGAGGCAATGTGCCAAGCACCGATCTTAGCTACACCAAACTTCACAAAAAACTATATTGTGGAATGTGATGCTTCAGGAAATGGAATTGGTGTTGTTTTAATGCAAGATGAAAGACCCATTGCTTTTGAAAGTCGTCCAATCAAGGGAAAGTTTTACACAAAGCTATTTATGAGAAGGAAATGTTGGCAATACTCCATGCACTTAAGAAATGGCGACCCTACCTAATGGGAAGACACTTCAAGGTAAAAACGGATCATGATAGCCTTAATTACTTTTTAGAACAAAGATTATCCTCTGAAGAACAACAAAAGTGGGTCACAAAGATGTTGGGTTATGACTTTGAAATCATCTACAAAAAAGGGAAGCAAAATGTGGTGGCAGATGCACTCTCAAGAAAGGATGAGAATGTGGAAGCGTTGTTGTGCGCCATTTCTATTATCCAACCAGATTGGATAAACGAAGCAAGGGAGGAGTGGAAGGATGATGAAGAAGTGTGGGCACTTATTCAAAAGTTACAACAAGATTCCAGTACATCTAATACATTTAGCTGGCAAAATGATTCGTTATGGTACAAAGATCGCTTATACCTCTGTAAGAATTCGCAACTCAAACAAAAATTCTTATGGAATTGCACACTTCCCCCTTAGGAGGGCACTCAGGATTTTTAAAAACTTACCACAGGGTTAATAAGGAATTTTTTTGGGATGGCCTTTAATCGGATATTCAAAAGTTTGTGGCAGAATGTTTGGTTTGCCAACAAAATAAAGTTGAAACAATTAAGACTCCGGGTCTATTACAACCTTTATCCATTCCAAGCCAACTTGGGAGGAGGTTTCAATGGATTTTATCACAGGTTTACCCAAGTCTGAGGGAAAGAGTGTCATCATGGTGGTAGTTGATAGACTTACCAAGTATGCCACTTTTGTGCATTATCACATCCATTAAAAGCCAATACAATTTCTACTGCATTTATGGAAACAATTCAAAAGCTACATGGAAACCCAAAGATTATTGTAAGTGACAGAATCCCATTTTCACTGGAAATTTTTGGACAGAATTATTTTCTTGTCTTAGTAATTAGTCAGCTCATAGCTCATCTTATCATCCTCAATCTAATGGGCAAACTGAGATAGTAAACAAATGTTTGGAAGGATATCTTCGTTGCTTTGTATCTGATAAATAGACACAATGGTTCAAATGGTTGCCTCTGGCTGAATGGTGGTATAACACTTCCTTCCATACTACAGCAAAAATGACCCCAATTATGGAACTTTATGTATATCATCCACCATCCATCACATCATATTTATGAGAAAATTCTAAGGTTCAAGCAGTGGAACATCACATCGAGAATCAACAACAAGCTCTCCAACTCTTAAAGGATAACCTCATGTTGGTGCAAAATAGAATGAAACAATAGGCAGATCAACATCGCAGCGAAATAATTTTTGATGTAGGTGACTGGGTATTCCTATGGCTACAACCATATAAACAAATGTCCCTCAAGCAAGCTAAGAAGGATAATAAATTATCACCAAAGTCTTATGGTCCGTACAAGGTGTTGCAAAAGATTAGTACTATGGCATACAAATTGGAGCTTCCTGCAACTTCCTGAGTGCACCAAGTTTTCCATGTTTCATGTTTAAAGAAGGGTATATGTGACAAGCTCCCAGTTCAAACAATATTTCTAGAACTTGACGATGAAGGAAAAATCATATTGGAGCCGGAAGCAATCACAAAAACAAGAACTCGATTGCTACGAAATCGATCAATTTCGAAGTATCTCATCAAGTGGAAGAACTTATCCGCTGAAGATTCCACATGGGAGGATGATAATTTTATACAGAAGCATCCAAAACTACTCAAGCGTTGAGGACAATGCTTTTTGGAAGGAAACGGGGATGTTAGGCCCCTATAATACCAGTGATTCCCCCATTACTATTGTCATTGTATCCCTTATTGTTATTACTGTGCCCCTATTGTCCCCATATTCTTATTAGTATAACCCATAGAAACCCACTATTGTTTTTTTTGTGGCCTTATGTTATTACTGTTATGTCGGCTTGATTACATTGTGACCCCTTAGACTCCTATATATAGAAGGGAGGTTTAGTCATTTGTATCATCCAAGAATTGTTCATTTGTGTAATGTAAAGGAGGTCGCCCCCTCGAAGAGGCTGAATTCTAAGGCGTTGATCTATCTTTTTTACCTTTTTGTGAGTTGGTTTCCTAACAGTCTAGCCAACGTCTATTCCAAGTACATCAGGAGCTTCCCTCTATCGTCACCTTAGGTAGAGCCCTAGGATTATAGTCACTATGTTCACCAAATACAAAAAATTTACCTGGGGGGATAGTTGTAGATCGTACATACACGCAAAGGCAAAGTAACAAGCTCAATCCCCTTTAAGGCTCCTCCACATGATCAATTGGAGGTTTAATTTTGCAATATTCCTAATTAGCCATGGCTAATTTGAATATTCGATTTTGTTCAATTTTTGCCTTCTATAGTTATTTGTAAATAAAAAAGTGAGGACGGGGGACATAACTCACTTTTAGAATTAAAAAAAGTCACTTCCTAGTAGCTCAACATTGTGACTTAGAGGGGAGCCAAGGGACCAAAGGGGGACGCAGAAATGGAGCCCACACAGACACATGGAGGGACTGCGTAGGAGGGAAGAAACATGTGGCAAGAGAGGAATCACGCAGGAGGAGGTGAGCCTTGGGATTGAGAGAGGCAAAAGCTATAAAGGAGAGAGGAGCCCCCTCATTTTGATCATTCTGGTTATGAGCATTTGTGATAGTCATTTCGACTTAGGGCATGTTGGCTGTTTAACTAGTCTGCAACACTGTTTAGTGCATTGAGTGTCTTCGTTCAAAGATCTCACCCTTAGCCCCGGGGGACTTCGAGTGCCTACTCGGGCAAGGTATTTCATTTGGAATTCTAGCAGTAGTTTCATCAGCATTTCAGCAGCAGTTTCATCAGCATTTCAGCAGCAGTTTCATCAGCGTCTTTGAGGAACTACGCAGAACCCCAAGGGGGTGATTTTCGGGGGTTGGCCATTTCAGAAGAAAAAAAATTGGGTTTTTATGGGTTTTTTGAGTAGAGTCTGATTCCAAAGTTTCAGCCTTTTTTGAGGAGGGGAGCAGCTCCAAATCCTCATTCGATTTCCAGCAGCAATAATAGCACGACAGTTTTCTAGCAACTGGGACGCAGATCAGTGTGAGGCCATTCCAAGAAAGCTTTCTGGGTTTTTCTAGGATTCTTGAGTACAACCCGAATCCAGAGTTTCAGCTTTTTCCGAGGAGGGGAGTAGCCCCAAATCATTATTTTTTTTCTGGCAACAGTAGTAGTAGCATAGTAGCAGTGTCCATGCAGAGAGGCCATTCTTGTCATTCTGAGAGTATTTCTTCACTTTCCTTGTGCAAATCGAGGTGCCATCTGTCTAATAACCTCTTGTACTCATTTATTGCTCAGTATAATAAAATGGCTTAGCATTTCTCACTGCATTTCTTGTGTATCTGCTTATATTCCTGGTTTACATTATTATATGTTGTTTCACTATTATTTTATCACTTATGGGTTATTATATCATTTGCACATATTTGGTTGGAGTTTTTGCTAGGGTTTGAGGAATATTCCGAGTTAGGGATATTACAATGCTATCAGAGCATAGATCTGGCTCAGCCTGTGGAGCTAGCAATCTATGACACTGGGGGAAAAACCCTATATCTGTTACAGAGGTCAGAGATACAAAGACACTGGACGTAGGCTGGAGAACATTTACGGAGAGGGAGACTGTGTTCTGGTGGTGGACACAGAACAGGAGGATCCGATGGAAGACGAGGATGGCAAGATATTTGCGGATATGCTCCTAAAATCAGTACAGGAGCTGTCGAGGCAGATTGAGGTGATGGGGTAGAGATTCACGACAGTAGAGGCTAGACAGTGTGAGAGCCCACAAGTTTTTCAGGTTGGTGAGGGATCAGGTGCATCCCACCATTTGCGAGAGCAGCATGATACTGTGCAGCAGGTGGCCTCACATGCCCCTACACGCTCTACCATGCCCACTTTCTTAGGATCCGACACGGGGGCCATACCCTAGTAGGAGGCAAAGCCTAGACATATGGGTGATTATTTTGCAAAGTATTAGGCCTATGGGCAGGAGTTCAGGGAAGCCCTCTCATTTAGATATTTTGTTCAGCTCCAATGGGATAGTAAACCCTGCAACCATCACAGAGGCTACCGGTATTACCGTGATGGTGACACCCATCGTGCAGTGAGTAGATTCCACTTGCCTACGTTTGATGGTTCATCAAATAGTTTGGCAAAGTCTTGGGTGGAGAAGTTGGACATTTATTTCCAGCTTAACCAGATGTCGGAGATAGAGGCCATCAAGGTGGCAACATTGCATTTGGATGGTGAGGCCCAGGATTGGTGGTTTCATGGGATCGTTACACTAGGGCACTCCATAGTGACGACATATGTTGAGTTTACCAGGAGACTGATGGAGCGATTTGATTGGAGGGATCCAGAGCAGCATTTTATTGAGCTAACAAGGCTCAAACAGATAGGGAGCCCAGAAACCTACATTACAAATTTCTTGAGGGTCTTTGTGATGGTGCCAAACCTATCCACGGCACGGAGGATCTATATGTATATTGAGGAGTTAGCAGAGCCACTTCGGGGTTTAGTCCGATCCATTATACCAACCACACTCCAGGACGCTATCAGTAGGACCCGGGACTTACAGGATGTCTTACCCAGGACCCAGACACCTTACCCCCAGAGACAGACTTTTTAGTCTAAGGGGAAGGATGTGAGGATTCCTCCTCCAAAGGGGAATCCACAATGAGTACAGCTTGATGACGATGCTAGGAGGGAGCTGAAGAAGAAGCAGTTGCGCTTCACCTGTTAGGAACCATGGGCACCAGGACATAGATGTGCTGCTGGCAAAGCACATTTTATTGAGGTCTTCTCCGAGAGTAGTGGAGAAGAAGATGACAAGGAGGATGTGGAGGCAGGAGATAGCCATGCCATATAGGGACTTTTGCCACCTCCACCACCAGTAGCAGGTGGTGCATCTCTTGCACCCACAGGAGGGGCCCTCGCAACGTTGCGAGGAGTTCCCAAGTATCTAACGCTACGCGTATGAGGGACGGTACGTGGCCAGCGTATATCAGTTTTGGTTGACAGTGGCACCACCCACAACTTCATCGTTGCACAGATGGTTGAGCGGAGAGGTATACAAAGAAAGAGCTTTGATGGGTTTTCAGTCTTAGTCCTAGGAGATCAGACCATGACGTGTGCTCATTATGTTCCAGAGCTTTCAGTGACGATGGGCACCTACACATTGACTGGCCACTTTTTCATGGTCGATATTCTAGACACCAACATGATACTGGGTGTTCAGTGGCTTATCACTCTAGGGAAGGTCACGACAGATTGGAAGACCTTGGAGATGGAGTGGGATGATGAGAAGACAGGGAGGCATGAGAAGATACGGGGATAGCACACATATCCACCTCAAACTGTTTTAACTCATCGGATGGAGGCAGTCTTCCGAAAGGGAGACATAGAGTGGGCAGTAGAGCTGCGTGTATCAGAGGCAGGGACTACAGGGCAAACGGTACATCCGGAGATACAGTCCATCCTTGACCAGTATGCCATAGTGTTTGGGGAGATTCCGCCAGGAAATCCACCGGACCGGGGGTTTGAGCACATTATCGAGCTTGAGAAGGGCATCCAGGCAGTGATCACCACCCCCTATAGGTAGCCCAAGGCTTATCGAGATGAGATTAAGCGGGCTATCCAGGAGTAACTAGCTCATGGGCACATTCAACCGAGCACGAGTCCTTTTGCTTCTTCTGTGGTGTTGGTGAAGAAGAAGGACGATACATTGAGGATGTGCATCGACTACAGCATGAGGACTGATTACAACAGCCTCAAGTTATTTTTGGAGCAGAAGCAGCTACAGGAGAGGCAACAGAAGTGGATCAATAAGATTCAAGCATATGACTTTGACATTGAGTGTGTCAAGGGTAAGAACAACGTGAGAGCAGATGCCCTTTCACGTAGACCAGCCACGTTGTCTCTTATGAGCTTGGATACAGATTGGAGGGCTCAACTCTTAGTAGAGTACTCCAAGGACAGGTTTTCATGTGAGGTTCTGGATGGGCAAGTGGCAGATGACAGGTACAGGGTGGTCGATGAGATCATCTATTACAGGGACCAGATCTTCTTGACTGAGGGGTCTCAGCTCAAGAAGAAGATACTCCAGGCATCACATGATTCACCTTTGGCAAGATGTCAAGGGTTTACCAAAACCTATAAGGCCATTAGAGAGAGGTTCTCATGGAAGGGCCTCAAGGAGGACGTACTCCAGCAGATCCAGGAGTGCGATGTTTGCCAGAGGAACAAGGGAGAGATGAGCCATCTCGCGGGTTTATTACAGCCTCTTCCCATTCCGAAGGGGAAATGGGAGAGTATTTTGATGGAATTCATCATAGGGTTGCCCATGGTACATGGCAAGGATTGTATCTTTGTCGTCGTTGATCAACTGAAAAAGTACGCACATTTTTTTGCCATATCCACACACTATACAGCAGCATAGGTGGCCGAGCTGTTCTTTAGAGGGATTTTCAGGCCACATGGTCTTCCTAAGACCATCGTCAGTAACAGGGACAACTATTTCATGGGCATGTTTTGCCAAGAGCTTTTCTGGTTGGTGGGGATGGAGTTGACACTGAGTACCAATTATCACCCACAGACGGATGGGCAAATAGAAATAGTTAACAAGTGGCTGGAGGGCTACTTGCGTAACTATGTCAGTGGGTAGCAGCGACCATGGCTGAAGTGGCTACATCTGGGGGAGTACTGCTACAATACTTCACATCACATGTCCATTGGTATGTCACCATTCTATGTCTTATATGGGTATCATCCTTTATCTTTTGCTGACGTGATGTTTGGTGATAGAAAGGCTCCTAGAGTCAAGATTTAGATCCAAGAGAGTCAAGATATCCTCTGAGCTCTCAAGGATAACATGGCTACAGCATAGAACCAGCAAAATCTGTATGTCGACAAGGGTTGGGTGGAGAGATAGTTCGAGGTAGGGGACATGGTCTACCTACGATTACAACCATACTGGCAGTCGTCACTGAAGTAGAAGGGGGCTGAGAAGCTTAAGCCCCGCTTTTATGGGCCATACAGGGTGATACACAGGATTGGACAGGTTGCATATGAGTTGGAGTTGCCTTAGGGCAGCAAGATTCATAACGTTTTTCATGTATCATGCCTGAAAAAGGCATTGGGGCAGCAAGTGATAGTAACAGATAAGCTACCACCCATGGATGATGAGGGGAATTTGGTATTGCAGCCGGAGGTTATCATTGATACCAGGAAGAGGGAGCTCCAAAGCAGGACAGTCCGGGAATTCTTGGTGAGGTGGAAGAATTTGCCGGATGAGGATGCGACTTGGGAGAGTGAGAAGATCTTGTAGCATCCATCACTTCAGTTGCTTAAGGACAACCAACATTTTGCCGGGGGACTCTGTAATATTCCTAATTAGCCATGGCTAATTGGAATATTCGATTTTGTTCAATTTTTGCCTTCTATAGTTATTTCTAAATAAAAAAAGTGAGGACAGGGGACATAACTCACTTTTAGAATATATAAAAAGTCACTTCCTAGAAGCACAACATTGTGACTTAGAGGGGAGCCAAGGGGGCCAAAGGCAGACATAAAAATGGATCCCATGCAAACACATGGAGGGACTGCACAGGAGGGAAGAAACATGTGGCAAGAGAGGAATCACGCAGGAGGAGGTGAGCCTTGGGATTGAAAGAGGCAAAACATATAAAGAAGAGAGGAGCCCCCTCATTTTGATCATTCTGGTTATGAGCATTTGTGATAGTCTTTTCGACTTAGAGCACGCTGGTTGTTTAGCTAGTCTACAACATTGTTTAGTGCATTGAGTGTCTTCGTTCGGAGATCTCACCCTTAGTCCCGGGGGACTTTGAGTGCCTGCTCGGGCAAGGTATTTCCATTGGCATTCCAGCAATAGTTTCATCAGCATTTCAACATTAGTTTCATCAACGTCTTTGAGGAACTGTGCAGAACCCCAAGGGGGTGATTTTCGAGGGTCGACCATTTCAGAAAATCTTTTTGAGTTTTTCTAGGTTCTTTTAGTAGAGTCTGATTCCAAAATTTCAGCCTTTTCTGAGGAGGGGAGCAACCCCAAATCCTCATTTGATTTCCAGCAGCAACATGACAGATTTCCAGCAGCTGGGATGCAGCTTAGTGTGAGGCCATTCCAGGAACGCTTTTTGGGTTTTTTGGGTTTCTTGAGTAGAGCCCGAATCTAGAGTTTCAGCTTTTTCCGAGGAGGGGAGAAGCCCCAAATCATCATTTGTTTTCTAGCAGCAGCAGCAGCAGCAGCATCCACGCAGAGAGGCCATTCTTGTCATTCTGAGAGTATTTCTTCACTTGCCTTGTGCAAGTCGAGGTGCCATCTGTCTAATCACCTCTTGTACTCATTTATTGCTCAATATAATAAAATGGCTTAGCATTTCGCACTGCATTTCTTGTGTATTTGCTTATATTCCTGGTTTACATTATTATATGTTGTTCCACTGTTATTTTATCACTTCTGGGTTATCATATCATTTGCACATATTTGGTTGGAGTTTTTGCTGGGGTTTGAGGAATATTTCGGGTTAGGGATATTACAACTTTCAAGTGACAAGTACCTTTTGGCATTGTTGTAATATGTGCAAATCATTGTATCTAAGCAAATGAAGTGGGTTGGATCACTTCACTGGATTCAAAATGACCTCGTGCTGAACTCATGTCTAAGAAAAGCTTCCAAGAGAAAAATGGAAATTCTAGGATTTTCTCTCCCCAACTCAAGATTCTATTGTCTGTTTGTCGCTTTGAAAAGTTTACTTTCTTCCCTATTCTAAATCCCTACACTTAAGCTAATGTAGGTGAAAAGAGCCCTAAAAAAAATCTAAGTGAATTTTAATTAGCGTTGTATTATTAAGTTTATCTTTTACTCAATGGATGATGAAGGTGAAACTTATCATATTGTGACACGACTCGAAATACTAATGCACTCTAAAATGCAAAAGCAACTTTCAATTTCGATGAAATTCTATTTAGAGAAAAGAAAGAGCTTTCTTTGATTTTTGAGACATAACATGCAACAACTCACAACTTTTCAACTTTTCTCAAAACAACCAATTTCACTATTTTGTAATGAAAAATGCAGTCAACAAACTCATTTTGATATTTCCCTTATTATCAAAATAAACTAAAGCACTCTTTTCTTCTAATCACTTGAAACTTTCAAGCACATAGAAATCAAACAAGAATATGGACAAAATACATATTATCCTATAAATTCTTTGATTTTATGACAATAACAGTGCAATCGCAAAAAATTTCCCAAGATGAAAGCAAAAACTTCTTTTATCAAGCAAAAATAACCATGATTCTTCCACAAAATCACAAGGTCTTCATAAACCCTAACTTGCAATTCAAAGTGATTTTGACTGCAAATAAACAAATTTTAAAGCTAAACTAGTGTATTTGATAGAACAAAATAAGAATATCAATGACAAAAATACATTCAAAATTGTTTTTATCAATCAACAAATCAATCGGTCAAAACCCTAAGGTATTCTTCCAAAAACACCTAATCTTCAGAAAATCAGCAACAAAACAATCAATTGAGTTCATAAAAGACAACACGCAGTCCAAACAAATAGAATGACACTTTCCGAAAGACAAATTCAGGTCTGGGTTGAAGCTATAATGAAATTTTCAAAACAATTGAAGGACTTCACAGGTCTCTAGTAGGCAACAATGTGCATGTGCTCAGTTGCTATGGCAACAAGGGTGCAGAGCTACGCTCTATGTATAAACAAAAACAACGCAAGGAGTAAAACTTAAAGAAAAAAAACACTCAAAAATTAACCAATCAGATCTAAAAGTCCATTAATTTATGAAGACTCGGGACTGGATAAATAAAAAAAATCAGAAAGTGAGGCTAAGGAAACCTTACAACCTTACAACCTTCGCCTTGATGCCGTGAGGTCCCTCAAATGCCTTCAATATCCTCCTTAGATAACAAGCTCTCCAATCTCAAACTAACAACATATGTTCGTATTCTCTAAATTCTGACCTCCTCCATCCCTCAACCCTCTAGTCCTTTTATAGATCAAAGAGAAGGAAGTTTCAGATCCCTGCGAAGAGGATGAACCTCCTTTAATGAAGCATTAGGTTACCATGAGAAAAGGGATGGAGATGCATCTTATGAGGGTTATATTTCGAATATCCATCACCTAGAAGCTTTCAGTTAGGAAATATTTGACCAACTATGTTTCTAGCATGTACATTTTTATTTTTACTTTCTAGAATTCACCTGCGTGAGATTACAGCTATAGACATAGCGTAGCTCTGCGCTATTCTCAGAGTAAGTTTCAGTGTATGTGTGGGAGACGCTAGAGAAATCGGCACAGGTGAAACTTAACAAGGTGTGAGAGTTATTTAACCCAAATTTCTCATGGATTTTAACATATTTTGAGTTGTTGGACTTCTAAGGGAGCTCGATTCAACATGCTCACAGATGGTAATAATATCCGTAAACTGATCAAGTGTCATGGCAAAAAATTGACATCTAACAAAATTGAACGATCGGTGCAAGCCTAGGAATGGAGGAATGTTGTGCTCCAAAGCATTTTTTCCCACATAATTGGTAATGATGTAAGGACCATATCAAAGTGATCTGAGTTTCCGATGGGCTCTTGTAAGGCGTTCTTTCTACAAATGTAACTAAACTTTGTCTCCCACCTGAAACTTGTGTGGCACCCGATGTTGATCATGTCGCTACTTGTACTTGGCATTTTCCACCATGGAGAGGAAATATATCATCCCTGTTATCACCCTAAAGTTTTTTAAAACTTTGGAAAGTTTGCCTTGTTTCTAGTCATGGTCTTATAATAATTTTTTAGTCATCACATGCTTAAAGGGTTAGGTCATAGGTTAAGAGTCTCATTTTCATATCCAAATCACGTTAAATCGGCCTTGTTCCATGTCCTAGAAGTCTCACATGTTTTTTAAACCCATATATTTAACCATTTTGAAAACTATGTTGAAAAAAGAACATACACAAGAATCCACCATTTCATAGCGCAAAGCCCCAAAATTACACGACGTGCACTACGAAATCGGGGATTCATAGCCACACCCTACGAAACTGATGTAGGTGCAGTTTTGATGTTTTGATCAATTCCCAAAGGAAAAAAGTGGTTATTTTTTGGAGAATGATGCTGTTGGAGAATGTGAGGAGGCCACTTATGAAAGTTTAAAGCTCAAGCAAGGAAAAAACTCAAAGGATAAAGGATATATGTAAAAGCAAAATTCTGCGCTAAGAAAATAGCAAACAATTTTGTAGCGCAGCCAAATCAACCTTCTTTATGTTCCTTCAGGGGCTCGTTTTTTTGTACAGGTGGAAGATCAAGGTTCTAGGGATGATATAACACATGTTAAATGTCTTAAAGGGTCAATTTTGCTAGCATAAGGATTCAAAGACAAGCATAAGGATGAAACCCTAAAAAGGAGGAACTATGTCTCCTTGTTTTTAGTAGTCAACTTCCAAGGGGATTCTTGAGAAATTAAAAACTCATTTCTGAAAAGTGAAAGAAATTTTATTCCTAACATACTGAACTACAAAAACCTCTTTCAGTTTCTTCAAATTCAGTATGATGTGCGAGAAATTGATGGTTTAACTTGCACTATGAAACTGCTGAGAGGAACTCTGTTTTCTAGTTTTAGCAGTCTTCTTAAAGATCAATTTCTGGCCACATGCAAAAATATTTTGGAATTCTGAAGGAGGTTTCTCTTAATAAACTCTTCAGATACAATAACCTATCTCACTTTTTTCGCAAGTGTCATCAGTTGGGATATACAAGGCTTTCTTTAAAGTCATAATTGCAGAAAACAGATTTTCTGGTTTTCAATGCAGTTAGGTCATGGAACAACAGGGTTCATAACAAGGTTGGAGACGTCAACTAATTTCACCTCATGAGGTTGCAGGTGGCAAAGGACTAATTGAAGACTACATTAGGTTTTTTTTATCATAATAAGGAGTTGTACCCCTAATTGTATTAGGAGTCTAAGATAGTCAATTAACTGTTACTTGTAATTAATAGCCTATTTTATGGTTAGAATAGGTGTCTAGGATAGGAATTTGAATTCCTCTGATGGTGGATCATAGAATCCAAGGTTGTAAAGTTATATATGAAGCATTAGGTCGAATTCCAAATGGTTGGCATTTGTATTAGCAAAATAAGTTGTGTTATGTGAGCAGATTGTGTGTTTTTCAAACTTAATGCAAAGATCAGTTTGACTACTCAAGATTCACAAAGAGTTTATGTGTTTGATGCTCTTATGGCTTTTTTCAATTACTTACTTGCAGTGGTATGAGATTTTGATACTTAGAATTCATTTGAAAATGCTCTAACTTCCTTCACATGCTTGTAAACTTTGTTCTTTCACTATGTTACTATTTTATTCATAAACCTAAACTTTAAGTGGCTTGACTTCCATGTTAGTTGATAATGTTGTTTTGTTGAGGACTATTTTAACTCCATATCCAATAGATATTTGCTAGTCATAGTTTCAATGAGTCAACAAGTTATACTTCTATTCATTTCATTCCTATAGTTAGCCATCTAATCATTAATAAAAAACCCTAAACCTAGTGAGAGAGCCCTCTCAGGTTGAGGAGGCTAAGCCTCAACCAAAAGATTGGTTTGAAATAGTTACACTAAGGTAGTCTGATCAGCAGCCTATCAGGGTCCTATTTTGGTGATAACATTTTGGTGTGTCTACTGGGAGTCTAAAGATTACTCATTCCCAAAATCACGAAGCCTGAACTTCTGAAGGTGGCAAGAGCTCAGAAAGTTGTTTGAGGCTACATCTACCTTGGCAACTCCACACATCAAATAACAAATTGGAAGGTGACTCCACTGCTAGAAGATCAGTAGCTTGATGAAGTTTCAAGATGAGTGCCATTGCAAGAATGAATGCCAGGTATGCCCCTATGAATCGGTCTCATATCCCTGGTTTTCCAAATCCCATGCCAAAGGTCAAATGGTTAGATGATCTTCCAATATTCAAAGATGAAAAGAAAGACAATGATGCTCTTCATTTGGTTAGGTTCCATATGCATGTACACAATCCTAAGTTTCAATTCCTCGAAGATTTTCTCATGAAGATGTTTATGACCACTTTATAAGGAAAAGCATGGTCTTGGTATAAAGGCTTGGAAAATGGTTCATTATATTCCCTTGCTAATTTCCATGATGTATTCTATGAGATGTATAAAGAGTGTCATCCCTCCTTGTTGCTGGTCAAAGGTTGCTATAAGCATTCTGTGAGTCTTATTCAGTATTTGGAGGATTGATGATGAATTTATGGATGAAGAAATTTTAGAGGCTCTTCATAACAATACATTTCAACAACTAGAAGAAAGGATAACATCCCATGACATGCAACATAGAAATTAGCAAGAGTATACCTATGAAAATCATATTACATTCTCTGAGATTGATGTAGAGATGCAGCAGACTTGTCAATCTTTGGATCATAATGACAATGAAAATAATTGTAAACACCAAGGAGAAATACTAGAAGAAATTTTTTATAACCCTCAGGCAGAGGAAAGGGTTGATCATTCTTGTAATTCCTTGCAACATATTACTTCAAAGAATGATCATAATAGTGAGGAAAATTACATTGTCTATGGGAATCATGCAGAAAAGCGGTTGGATAACTTATCAAATAAATGTTGTGTGACTAAAGATCAGTTGTTAGAAGTAACAGGATGTTATGAGGATCATCAAGCTGATCATGTATTCTGGGATCCTATAGCTAAATACATGGAATAGTTTTACTCTCCAGTGTTTCAGTTGTTCTATGAAGATTAGAGGCAATTTCAGTGGTAGTGGTCATCACAATATCATAGTTGCTTTGAATTCTAATGCAGTCAAAAAACTAAAATATCAGATAAAACAAATGATTGCTACATTGGAAATTTCACATTGATTGAGCTGAAAGAACTTTACAATTGATAGGGTAGGTAGGTACGAAAATGCAAATAAGCTCATGGTTGACTGAACAATTTTTACTAGGTACAGTTTGAAGCAGATTGGGCAGAATTCCAGAGTTTTTATTTTTAAAGGAATGGATTTCAGCACTGGAGCTACTAGTTCTTAGCATACCATAGGGGGACATACTATCCCTAGTTGATCCACTGTTATCACCCAAAAAAAAATTAAACTTTGGAAAGTTTGCCTTGTTTCTAGTCATGGTCTTATAATAAGTTTTGAGTCATCGCATGCTTAAATGGATAAGTGATAGGATTAGAATCTCAATAGTGTCATTCTCATTTCCAAACCCTTCTTCTAGTCATGGTGTTAAAGGGTCTCTAGGTCACTTCATGCTTAAAGGGTTAGGTCATAGGTTAAGAGTCTCATTTCCATATCCAAATAACGTTAAATTAGCCTTGTTCCATGTCCTAGAAGTCTCACATGTTGTTTAGAACCCATATCTTTAACCATTTTGAAAAATGTGTTGAAAAATGAACATACATAGGAAGCCACCATTTCATAGCGCAAAGCCCTAAAATTACACTACATGCGCTACGAAATCGGGGATTCGTAGCCACGGACTACGAAACTGTTGTAGGTGCAGTTTTGATGTTTTTATCAATTCCCAAAGGAAAGAAGTGGTTATTTTTTGGAGAATGATGTTGTTGGAGAATGTGATGAGGCCACTTATGAAATTTTAAAGCTCAAGCAAGGAAAAAACTCAAAGGATAAAGGATATATGTAAAAGAAAAATTATGCGCTATGAAAACAACAAACAGTTTCGTAGCGCAGCCAAATCAACCTTCTTTATGATCCTTTAGGGGCTCGTTCTTTTTGTACGGGTGGAAGAGAAAGGTTTCAAGGATGATAGAACACATGTCACATGTCTTAAAGGGTCAATTTTGTTAGCATAAGGATTTGAAGACAAGCATAAGGATGAAACCCTAAAAAGGAGGAACTTTGTCTCCTTGTTTTTAGCAATCAACTTCCAATGGGATTCCTGAGCAATTGAAAACTCATTTCTGAAAAGTGAAAGAGGTTTTTATTCCTAACATACTGAACTACAAAACTTCTTTCAGTTTCTTCAAATTCAGTATGAGGGAGAAATTTATGGCTTAACTTGTGCTACGAAACTGCTAAGAGGAACTTTGTTTTCTGGTTTTAGCAATCTTCTTAAAGATTAGTTTCTGGCCACATGCAAAAGTATTTTGGAATTCCAAAGGACCTTTCTCTTCATAAAATTTCCAGCTACAATAACCTGTCTCACTTTTTCGTAAGTGTCACCAGTTGGGAGATACAAGGCTTTCTTTAAAGTCATAATTGCAGAAAACAGATTTCTTGGTTTTCAGGGCAGTTAGGTCATGGAACAGCAGGGTTCATAACAAGGCTGGAGACATCACCAAATTCAACCTCATGAGGTTGCAGGTGGCAAAGAATTAATTGAATACTACATTAGGTTTTTGTTATCATAATAAGGAATTGTACTCATAATTGTATTGGGACTCTAAGACAGTCAGTTAACTGTTACTTGTAATTAATAACCTGTTTTATGGTTAGAATAGGTGTCTAGGATAGGAATTCGAATTCCTCTGATGGTGGATCATAGAATCCAAGGTTTTAAAGTTAAATATGAAGCATGAGGTCGAATTCCAAATGATTGGCATTTGTATTAGCAAAATAAGTTGTGTTATATGAGCAAACTATGTGTTTTTCAAACTTAATGCAGAGATCAGTTTGACTACTCAAGATTCACAAAGAGTTTATGTGTTTGATGCTCTTATGGCTTTGTTTAATACTTACTTGTAGTTGTATGAGCTTGTGATACTTAGAATTCATTGGAAAATGCTCTAACTTCCTTCACATGCTTGTAAACTCTGTTGTTTCACTGTGTTGCTGTTTTATTCATAAACCTAAACTCTAAGTGCGTTGACTTCCATGTTAGGTTGATAATGTTGTTTGTTGACAACTATTTTGACTCCATAGCCCAATAGATATTTTCTAATCATAGTTTCAACCAGTAAACAAGTTATACTTCTCTTCATTTCGTTCCTAGAGTTAGCCATCAAATCATTAATCAAAAACCCTAAACCCAATGAGAAAGCCCTCTTAGGTTGAGGAGGCTAAGACTCAACCAAAAGATTGGTTTGAAATAGTTACACTAAGTTAGTCTGGTCAATAGCCTATCAAGGTACTATTTTCGTGATAATAGTCCCATTGGGCAGAGGTGCTCTGGGAGTTAGATCAAACGAATGATTGACCTGACAGTGCAATGTTACCCCTATGGGTGAGGAGAATATGTCCCTGTATTCTTTCATGACTATATCCACCTGCTTCTGCTACATGGAGGAACCCTTCACGGGAGCCATAGATGTGGCTATGATATTCCCCTTACTTTGAGAGCGAACGAGAAAGAAAATAAATTTCCTAGACTGGGAGATGATCTTACTACGTTTCTTGGCAGAGATCAAAGAGGTGGTGGTAGGTGGGGCTACCTCTAGTATCTTGTATGACGTATCACCCAAATAAATAATCATAGAGCGAGGTCTAGACTCATATATAGCATGTCACTTCCACAATTATGGTTGTCCTAATAATACATCACAAACGTCGAGAGGAGCAACATAACACAATACCTCATCTATGAAGGGCTCGATGTTGTAGGGAAGGAGACATTGTTGGCTGACTCGAAGATCTTGTCCTTGGTGAATCCACCCGATGTTGTATGGCTGCGAGTGTGGTATGGTCAGTAAGTCTAGCCGCTTCATGACCTCTATTGAAATGAGGTTCTTTTGGCTGCCATTGTCGAAAATGAATTGCAGTGGTAAACCCTTCACTCACATTTGTGAGTTGAAAATGCGCTCCCCCTCCTTTGGATCGTCCAGATCATTCTTCTAGATATTGGCAGTGGCAACAGTGGCACTGGGCTTCACATCAATAATCTGCTTCCATTTGTCATTACTCTTGTCAGGTCCTGACTTAGGGTCAGAGCATGCATCTAATTCTAAATCCTTCAACTCGACCACCAGCGACTACTTGGTCGACACTCACTTGTGTTGTGAGTGGGACTCTTATGGAACTCACACCACTTTCTTGTGTACTTCTTTGACTTTGGGGTGGTTTTATTTTCTTGCATCTTCGACGGGTTGTCTTCAATCACTCCCCTTGGCTGGGTCCTTTGTTCTTCGAATTCGTAGATCCAAAGTCTCGCTTCTTTTGTTTAAACTTCTGCTTGATCTTGATAGTGTATCGGTATGTTGTGCAAAGGGAGGAGATGTCCAGGAACTCCATCTCATCCTAGATGTACCTGTGTAGGTAGCCGTAGTATTTGAGTACCAAATTCCGCTCTGAATCCTTGATACCCAACTTTGTGCAAAGGGTATGAAAAATATTGGTAAACTTCGATACGTCTTGGTCCCTCCCTACCGCAGCGTGGTCCACTTTATGTATTTATCCTCATAGCTTCCGACAGGGTAGTACTACTCCTTGATGGCATCGTGGAATGAATTCCAAGTGGGTGTGGCTAAAAATAGTGAGGTCGTACTTTCATCCTTTTGCTCGCAGTAGGTTTCCCACCAGTCCTTGATGTGGGGGGAAACTTTGCGAAGTGAAAAAGTGATATTTTCCCAACTGGAAAAATCATAAACAAAAAAATATCCTTATAGTAGATTTAACCATTTATCTATGGCATCCGCATCTATCTTACCATCAAATATGGGAATGCCAAAATTAACTTGTACCTTAAAGGGTCTGGTGCTTACAAAGAAGCTGCTGGAAGTAGATGCGTCACCCCTGGGTAGCCGCTAAAGGATCTAGGTAAATTTGTCCATCATCATGTTCCTTTGTCGCTTGAGGGCTTCTTCGAGCAAGATTTTGATAGGATCTCTTGCCCCCTTGTCTTTCTCTTGATCCTCCATGGGAGACCGTCAGGATTTTCAAGGTTGATCTTGCTATGGTTCAACCAGATCGAGCCCTAACTCCTTATATCCCAACCTCGTTTGGGACATGCAAAGAAAATCAGAGAAAGAGTAGACTGATCTGATACCACTGATCAGAATTTAAACAGGAATGCAAGAACTTACATATATAATTATAAATACAGAGATGCAACAAAAATAAGACTTCATTTCATTAATAGAAAAATACTGAAGTATGCTTACAAATAGAATGGAAATAAGACGAGCTCAGGTGATGGTAGCTTATCTCTGAGAAGAGATGTGATGGCTACATGCCTCTGAACTATGTTACAATGAGGCTCAAAGGCCTATTTATTATTGAGAAACAATGGAAAACTAAAAACATCCAAAAACCTAACCCTAGGAGATGAAGCGCCAAAATTGTGGGCCCAATTTGGGTAAATTGGTATGTCAACTTTCCGGGGTCGTAAGTTTCGCATACGATCTCCATTTGGCTATCATAATATCTCTTTTTAAAGAGAAGGACGACAATGAATAGGCAAGGTAGTTTGGGACATTTTCGGTCTTTCCCTTTTCCCTAAAAACATTGTTTAAGGCCTACAAAACAGATCCAAAAGTTCAGTCCACAAAAAAATTCCAAAAATAGTAAAGTTTGCTTCAATTAAGGAAACCGAAAAACTGAAAGAGACAGTGTTGGGGGTCCAAGTGGAATAGGTGGGTGGCCACCAATATCCACATGGATCATTCTTTCCCCCTAGGAAGAAATGGTCCCCATTGCATATAGAGCCTCCATGAGGTGAGGAAATTTCTATCGAACCCGGTCCCTGGTGAGATGTTCTACAATCTCTGATGTGTTTAGTAATGGTGGGAAGCATGGTCAAAGGCGGTCCACATTGAACACTCAGTGCAAGCCAAGGAATGGAGGAATGTTGTGCTCTGCAACATTGTTTCCCACAACTTTGGTAATGGTGTAAGGACCATATCGGAGTGGTATGAGTTTCCAATGGGATCTTGTAAGGCATTCTTTCTGAAAACGTAACCAAACTTTGTCACGCACTTGAAACTTGAGTGGAACATGATGCTGATCATGCCGCTGCTTGTAATTGGCATTTTCCACAATGGAGAAATGATATATCGACCCATTGGGTAGAGGTTCTTCAGGAGTCAGATCGAACGAATGCTTGACTTGACAGTGAAATGTTACTCCTCTGGGTGAGGAGAAGATGTTCTTGTATTCTGTCATGATCATATCCACCTATGTATTCTTTTTTGAGGAACCCTTCTTGGGATCCATGGATGTGGCTATGATCTTCCCGTTACTTTGAGAGAAAACTAGAAATAAAATAAATTTCCTAGTCTGGGAGATGATCTTACTGCATTTCTTATCAGAGATCAAAGAGGTGGTGGTAGGTGGGACTACCTCTGGTATCCTGTATAACGTATCACCCAAATAAATAATCACATTGTAAGGTCTAGACTCATATACAACATGTTGTTTCCACAAGTATGGTTGTCCTAATAATACATCACACATCACACAATACCTCATCTATGAAGGGCTTGATGCTGTAGGGAAGGTGGCACTGTTGGCTGACACAAAGATCTCATCCTTGGTGAAGCCACCCGATGTTGTACAACTGTGTGTGGTATGGTCAGTAGGCCCAACTGCTTTACAACCTGTGTTGAAATGAGGTTCTTTTGGCTTCCATTGTTGACAATGAATTATAGTGGTGAACCCTTCATCCACATTTGTGAGTGGAAAAGATGCTCCCCCTCCTCTGGATCGTTGGGCTCATTCTTCTGGATCTTGGAGGTGGCAATAGTGGCACTGGGCTCCACATCAATAATCTATTTCCCTTTGTCATTCTCCTTGTCAGATCTTGACTCAGGGTCAGAACATGCATATGATTCTGAAACCTTCAACTCAGCCACCAACGACTGCTTGATCTAACACTCACTTGTGTTGTGAGTGGGGCTCTTATGGAACTCACACCACTTTCCTATGTCCTTCTTTGACTTCATGGTGGTGTTCTTTTCTTGCATCTTCGATAGGTTGTCTTCGATCACCCCGCATTGGCTTTGTCCTTTGTTCTTCAGACTCACAGATCCAAAGTCTCGTTTCTTTTGTTTAAACTTCTACTCGATCTTGACAGTGTATCGGTACGCCGTGCCAAGTGAGGAGATGTCGAGGAACTCCATCTCATTATGGATGTACCTATATAGGTAGTTGTGGTATTTGAGCACCAAATGCTACTCTGAATCCTTGATACCCAACTTTGTGAAGGGTATGAAAAATATTGGTAAACTTCTGCATGACTTGGTCCCTTTCATGCCACAGTGTGGTCCACTTTATGTATTTATCCTCATATCTTCTGACATGGTAGTACTACTCCTTGATGGCATCCCGGAATGAATTCCAAGTGGGTGTGGCTGAAAACAGTGAGACCTTACTTTCATACTTTTGCTTGCAGTAGGTTTCCAACCAATCGTTGATGTGGGTGGCAGCTTTGGGAAGTGCAAAAGTGATTTTTTCTCAGCTGGAAAAATCATGAAAATAAAAATATCCTTCTAGCATATTTAACCACTTATCTATGGTATTCGCATCTATCTGACCCTCAAATATGGGAATGTCAAAATTAACTTTTACCATAAAGGATGTGGCACTTCCAGAGTAGCTACTAGAAGTAGATGTGTCGCCCCTGGGTAGCTGCTGAAGGGCCTAGGAAAAGTTGTCCATCATCAAGTTACTTTATCGCTCAAGGGATTCTTCGAGCAAGATTTTGATAGTATCTCTCGCCCCTCATCTTTCTTTTGATCCACCATGGGAGGTCGTCGAGATTTGTGAGGCTAGCCTTGCAAAGGTTCAACCAGATCGCGCCCTAACTCCTTATATCCCAACCTCATTGGGGACATGCAAAGAAAAACAAAGAAAGAGTAGACCGCTTTGATACCATTGATCTGAACTTAAACAGGAATGCAACAACTTATATATATAATTATAAATACAGAGATGCAACAGAAATAACAATTCATTTCATTAATAGAAAAATATTAAATTATGCTTACAAACAGAATGGAAATAAGGGTAGCTCGAGTGATGGTAACTTATCTCTAAGAAGAGATGTGATGGCTAAATGCCTCTGAACTGTGTTTAAATGAGGCTCAAAGGCCTATTTATTATTGAGAAATAATGGAAAACCCTAAACATCAAAAAACCTAACCCTAGGAGATGAAGCACAAAAATAGTGGGCCCCATTTGGGTAAATTGGTATGTCAACTTCCCAGGGTCGTAACTTTGGCATGCAATCTCCGTTTGGCTATCATAATACCTCGTTTTGAATATCATGTAGAAAAGGTTGAAAACGAATGGATAGTCAAAGTTAGGTTGATTTTGGTCTCTTTGTTTTCCCTAAAAATGTCGTTTAGGGACTTAAAACAGCTATGGAAGTTCAGGACCCAAAAAACTGCCAAAAAGAGTAAATTGTGCTTAAGGAAACTGAAAAAATGAAAGAGACAGTGTTTGGGGTCCAAGTGGAATAGGAGGGTGACCACCAATATCCACCTGGATCATTCCTCCCCCCTTAGGAAGCAATGGTTCCCATTGTGTGCAGAGCCTCCATGAGGTGAGGAAATTTTTGTTGAACCCGGTCCCTGGTGAGATGTTATGCAATCTCTGGTGTGTCCAGTAATGGTGGGAAGCATGGTCGAGAGTAGTCCACATTGAACACTCGGTGCAAGCCAAGGAATGGAGGAATGTTTTGCTCCAAAGAATTGTTTCCCACAACCTTGGTAATGGTGTAAGGACCATATCAGAGAGGTATGAGTTTCCGATGGGCTCTTGTAAGGCATTCTTTCTACAAATGTAACCAGACTTTGGCACCCACCTGAAACTTGTGCGGCACCCGATGTTGATCATGTTGCTGCTTGTACTTGGCACTTTCCACAATGGAGCGGCGATATACTGGCCGTTGGGTAGAGATGCTCAGGGAGTCAAATCAAATGAATGCTTGACCTGACAATGCAATGGTATCCCTATGGGTGAGGAGAAGATGTCCCTGTATTCTTTCATGAACGTATCCACCTACTTCTGCTCCATGGAGGAACCCTTCCAGGGGTCCATGGATGTGGCTACGATCTTCCCCTTACTTTGAGAGCGATCTAGAAAGAAAGTAAATTTCCTAGTCTGGGAGATGATCTTACTGCATTTCTTGGCAAAGATCAAAGAGGTAGCGGTAGGTGGGGCTACCTCTAGTATCCTGTATAACGTATCACCCATAAAAATAATCACAGAGCGAGGTCTAGACTCATATACAGCATGTCACTTCCACAAGTATGGTTGTCCTAATAATATGTCACAAACGTCGAAAGGAGTAACATCACGCAATACCTCATCTATGAAGGGCTTGATGCTATAGGGAAGGTGACACTGATGGATGACTCAGAGATCTCGTCCTTGGTGAAGCCACCCGATATTGTACAACTACGGGTGTGGTATGGTCAGTAGGCCCAGCTGCTTCACGACCTCTACAGAAATGAGGTTCTTTTGGCTTCCATTGTTGACAATGAATTGCAGCGACGAACCCTTCACCCACATTTGTGAATGGAAAAGATGCTCCGCCTCCTCTAGATTGTTGGGCTCATTCTTCTGGATCTTGGCGGTGGCAGCAATGGCACTAGGCTCTGCATCAATAATCTGCTTCCCTTTTCCATTCCTCTTGTCGGGTCCTGGCTCAAGGTCAGAACATGCATCTGATTATGAAGCCTTCAACTTGACCACTAGCGACTACTTGGTCCGACACTCACTTGTGTTGTGACTGGGGGTCTTATGGAACTCACACCACTTTCCTATGTCCTTATTTGACTACGTAGTGGTGTTCTTTTCTTACATCTTCTAAGGGTTGTCTACAGTTACCCCGCCTTGGCTTTGTCCTTTGATATTCAAATTCTCAGATCCAAAGTCTCGTTCCTTTTGTTTAAACTTCTACTCGATCTTGATAGTGTATCGGTACACCATGCCAACGAGGAGATATCCAAGTACTCCATCTCATTCTGGATGTACCTGTGTAGTAAGCCATGGTATTTGAGCACCAAATGTCACTCTGAATTGTTGATACCCAACTTTGTTCGAAGGGTATGAAAAATATTGGTAAACTTCGGCATGTCTTGGTCCCTTCCTTGCGGCAGCGTGGTCCACTTTATGTATTTATCCTCATAGCTTTCGACAGGTTAGTACTACTCCTTGATGGCATCCCACATTGAATTCCAAGTGGGTGCGCCTGAAAATAGTGAGGTCGTACTTTCATCCTTCTGCTTGTAGTAGGTTTCCCACCAGTCCTTAACATGGGAGGGTGGCTTTGAGAAGTGCAAAAGTGATATTTTCCTGGCTAGAAAAATCATGAAGAGAAAAATATCCTTCTGGAAGATATAACCATTTATCTACGACATTCGCATCTATTTGACCCTCAAATATGGGAATGTCAAAAGTAACTTGTACCTTAAAGGGTATGGTGCTTCCAGAGTAGCTGCTAGAAGTATATGCGTCGCCCCTGGGTAGTAGCTGAAGGATCTGGGTAAAGTTGCCCATCATCGCGTTCCTTTGTCACTCAAGGGCTTCTTCGAGCAAGATTTTGATAGGATCTCCCACCCCCTTGTCTTTATTTTCATCCGCCATGGGAAGCCGTCGGAATTTGTGAGGCTGATCTTGCAAAGGTTCAACTAGATCAAGCCCTAACTCCTTATATCCAGACCTTGTTGGGGACATGAAAAGAAAAATAGAGAAAGAGCAGACTGCTATGATACCACTGATCCGAACTTAAACATGAATGCAACAACTTACAAATATAATTATAAATATATAGATGTAGCAGAAATAACACTTCATTTCATTAATAGAAAAATATTGAAGTGTGCTTACAAACATAATGGAAATAACACTAGCTCAAGTGATGGTAGCTTATCTCTGAGAAGAGATGTGATGGATACATGCATCTGAACTATGTTACAATGAGGCTAAAAGGCCTATTTATTATTCAGAAACTATCTCTGTTTGGCTATCATAATACCTCGTTTCGAACATCTCAAAGAGAAGGCCAAAAACAAATTAGCAAGCTTGTTTGGGATGTTTTTGGTCTCTCTGATTTCCCTAAAAACGTCTTTTCGAGCCTCAAAATGGCTCTGAAAGTTTAGGACCCGAAAAACTGGCAAAAATAGTAAATTGTGCTACAATTAAGGAAACCAAAAAACTGCAAGAGGTAGTGTTGGGTGTCCAAGTGGAATAGGCAGGTGGCCACCAATATCCACCTGGATCATCTTTCAAGTTGCACATTGTGAACAACAGACTTTTGGGGTGAAACGTTTAATTTAGTGTAGATTGTTCTTGGGATAATGTTTGAAGAGGCCCTTGATTCTATTAAGAAGTTGTGAAGATTTTTATTAAAGATTTCATAAGTCAAGAGGAAAGGAGGTGTATGTGAATTGGATCTGTCATCAATTAAAATAGGATGAGTAGGATCGACCTTATTTGATGAATCATTGGAGGGTTTACCCATTCCTATGGTAGCTTCGGATATCATAGGAGCGGGAAGAGGAGAAGCAAGAATTGTGTTCAATTCTCTCAGCAATAATTTTTGTTGATGTTTATGCTTAATGAGCTCATGAAGAGAGATATTGCCTCTAGTTTTCTTCATGTCCTCCACTATGTTATACTCCATGGTATCAGAAACTACCAAGGTTTGAGATGAATTTGGAGGATTAGATGAGGATGGAGTTGGTTGAGAAGATCTAGTACAAGACTTTTGCTAGCCACCTTTTCCTTGGTAGCATAGGTTGAGGGCTTTTTCTTTTGATTTTGTTGTGTTGAATCAGCAGGGCCCTTACTCCTAGTGCTAACAGGTAGAGCTTATTTCTCTTCTTCATTATCAAAAACAGGGAGGATGAAATCCCACATTCCATGTACTTCAACCAATTTTTCATATTCAGTCCCTTCATCAGTCAATGCAATTTCTTCTTCCTCTTCTTCTAAATTAGATTCATCATTGGATATTGTGTTTGGTGGTTGAGGATTAGAGGTATGATTCCTTTTGAAGGATCTGAAAGGTTTCTTAGAAGAGGATTAAACTGCTTGTTTCTTAATCTCTACCATTTCATTTGACAAGGCTTTTAGGACCTTTTGCAAACCTTCAAGATCAAAAGGATCCTTCGGGGCTTTCTTCTTTGATTCATCCTTAAATGTAACCTTTTTTTGTTGTCCTATCTTCCTGGGATGTCTTCTTTTCCAATGCAACTATTATCTTTCCTACAGACAGGGCTTCTTTCATGTTTTTTACCAAAGTAGCCTTATTGGCTCTATCTACAAATATTTCTACATTGGAAGGAAGAGAAGAAGTATACCACTCGATTTGGACATCAACACCAAGGCTTGATGTGGCTGGGAATTTTTTTAGCAATTTATTGAATCTGGAATTTCAAAGCTTTTATCTTTTCATCTGATTTATCATTTAAATTAGAAAGATCATATATAAGGGATGTGATTGTACGATCATCACCAAATTCGGTTAAAAAATGCTCTTCAAACATGTGCCAATTAGTAATAGATCCTGGTGGTAATGAAAGATACCATGAGCCTACTGATCCATGGAGGGTGTAGGGAAATAATCTTACTACACAATCTTCTTCACCCACTCCATTAAGATTAATAGCTAACATATAATTATGAAGATGTTCCTCAGCAGGCAATCCATCATCAAGATTAAATTTTGACAACCATCTTTTAGGATGCTTAGGCAAATCATGGAGAGGCGGTGCCATTTGTACAGCACAAGGATTGGCCCATGGTCTGGCTGATGGTGGTGGTTTTTGTCCTTCCATTATTGGAGTTTGAGGGGAAGTTGATATTGAGGGAGTTTGAGTGGAAGAAGAGGCAAGTTGTGTACTTGAGATGGATGAAATAGCACCGATACCTTGAGAAGAATGGATATTAAGAGGAATGGATGGAGGGAATGAAGGTGTTTGTGGATGGGAATTTCACTAGTTGATGTCTTTGACTTAGAAGGAAGAGGAAATTCAAATGGAGGAGCCCCAAGCTTCTCACTTTGAGAACAGGTTAGAATTTGAGTGGGTTGCAAAACAGAAGTGATACTTCCTTCATATGCTTCAGATGACACAGAATTTTCTGCTGAAATAGAGATTTCCTATGATTGCTTTATTAGAGTATGTACCTCAAGTGATCCAGGATTGTAATCTGAAGAAGTTCTTTAGGAATTGTACTAGGAGATTTCGGGGGTGACTTCTCAACTTTTGATCTAGAAATAGGAATTTTAGATGAGGATCTAGAAGTTTGAGGTGATCTTGAGGGGGAGTGATTCTTGGAATGGATTTTTAATTTAGATTTAGTTATTTTTTCCATTCATAGTATTGGCCCTCCTTCTAGCACTAAAATGTTGAGGCCTCGAAAAACATTGCAACAACATGGGGGAAAACCACCCGGTCGGGGACTTGAATATCATCCCTTTTCCATTTGGATTAGTGGCTCTGACATGATATAATGGGACCAATTTCCAAATAAAATTGTGATAAGATGGATAGGGTGGTTGATTACCAAAACCAAGTGATAGATGGGGTGGTCTTCAACTGAAATACATATATATGTAACCTATCTATATATTACCCTGGATTTTACTTATACTTTTGCGATCCACAATGATTATATTTAGTACATGACAATGAAGATTAATCAAATACTAACATAAATGAAAAGCCTTCGAAATAATTATCTTGATTAAATAGTTAATCAAAATAATTGATCAACATATATCGCATCAAATATCATTTAAACACTTGTTCATCAATTTATTAAAAATAACGATCCAAGCATGTTCATAAATGAATGAATACAGAAGTGCATGAAAAATATACATGTGACAAGCAATATAAAGAAAAATGGCTATCAATTCATAAAACAAATCAATACATAATGATAGAAGTACCCAATGCATATAGATCTGCTCATGAAGAGAATAGTTCCAGTCCAATCTTTTTAATTAAGATGGTTTCCAAAAGTACAAAAGTGCAAGCCTCAAAAGCCTTCTTCACAAAACTTCAGGACTCTGATCCAAGGATTCTACTAAGATAGCTTTAAAGTACAAAAGTGAAAGCTTTTAAAGTGTTTCTTTATAAAATCTGGGACCCTTTCTTCAAAGACATGAAAGGGTTTATATAATAAAAATAAAGTACTAAAAAAGAAATTGCATAAATTTCTGAGGAGGTTTAAACAACTCTCCTTAAAATAAGTGACATAATTACATAAAATAGAAATATTAAAATGACAAGTTCCATCATCAACTTGACTTCAAGAGGTTGACCTGTCCTCATGCACAACTATCCTGTATACAATGCATCTGAAAGAGTAGGAAGCATATGCATGGATGAGTCAACGAGGCAGTGAAGCATTAGCCACTGACTATGTGGCTTCACTAGATATATCCAATATACTTCCTAGTCAAGTCGTGTCAGCTGTTTAATCACCTCTTCTATTACTCTGAAAGTTCTGGCCAATGTGTTTTTAAGGCTCTGATCTCGAGGAGACTCCCAGGTGGGCATTCCTGTATCAAGTTGGCATTGTGAAAATTATCATTGATGATCTCAATGATATTATTTGCAACATCAGTCACCCTTAAAAGTACTCTTTCTACCTGCTTTAGCTAAATATCCCAATCAGTAAAGAGGATATCTTTATGAGATTCCTCTATCCTAGGAAGGTTTGTTGCTCTGCCCTCTGGAGTATTCTGCCATGTAATATACCCTGAAATATTTTCATCAATCTCATTGAATGCGATCCTCAAATCGAATGCTTGATTTATAAGTAAATCACTTTTCTTGCACATTTGATTGATAATTGATAGCTTCTAACATAATGTTGTATGTTTCTTAGATAATAAATAATTGAGCTCTAATGCCTCTTTTATGAAATCTTCAATCCTAGGATTATCTTTCAACTGAGCTATAGAAAATTGCAGCTGTTGTATTTGACTATCTTTGGCACTTGTTTTTGCTTGATACTGGAGTTTCAACTAGTCAAAACTCTGTTGTAAATGGTCCATTTGTGCCTGTATTTGATGGTCTACATTCTGTCTTTCTTCAATCAATTGTTGCTCTATTGTTGTATCCTTTCATCTTTCTCCCTTACCAGTTGTTTGACTTCCACTGCCTTGTCAATAGTGGCAGATGCATAAGCACCTGCATACTATGACAGTTTGGTCAGATTGTCTGAAGGATCCATGGGGGTATCCTTCCATAATACATCCATTGGTTCATTATCAGTAATTATCACTGAGGATTGTTATGTTCTCCTCCTTTTCCTCTGTATTTTTACTACAACCCAATGCTTTGGGCTATCAAAGACATCAAGAGGAGGAATTTCCTCTACTCTGAGAACAATGTTTGTTGAAGGGAAGGCTAGGATAATTTCAATCTCTTCTGTGGTGACATATTTGTCAGTGGCCCTATCAGTGAGCGAGATTTGTCTAGTGTTTTGGGGTGTATTTAATGTTGTTTCCATTTGAACATCCTTTTCCCCCTGTTGTCCTCTTAGATATTCGTCAAATTGCTTCCATGCCTCATCTAATTGATTCTTTAAGGGGGTTTCATCTATATGCACCATAGTGGAAACATATTCCACTTCTTTCTTTGTCGAGTCCTTTTTAGATTCCTTCTCAGTGTCCTTTTCAAGACTCTTTTCTAGGCTGTGCTCTTCTCTGAGTCATGGTTTGGACTCTAGGCTGATTTATGCTCTGAGGTTTGTTTAGAACCTTGTAATGATTTCTTCTGTGAATCATGCTTAGAACCGTGTTATGATTCCTTCTCTAAATCATGCTCATAACTGTGTTTTGAGACCTTTTCCAAGCTTTGGCTTGAGTTCTATTCCTTTTGAGCATTTGGCTTAGGTATATCTAACAGATGTAAAGGGACCTTTAGTAACCTTCTCCTATTATACTAGTGGAAACGGGCCAAATCTGGTGGGTTGAATCTCATAGTAGTCAAATGTTGGATTTGTGAAAACAACTCGGATGACTCAAACAAGTCATCAAAATCATCTTCCTCATGGCTGAATTGTCTTATTTTAACTGAAGCAGTGAAGTTCTATGCGACCTTATTGGGGCCAAATTGTCTGTTAGGAATGGTGGCAAGATTTAAACAACTAATGTGATCGATTTCAAATGCATCATGCTTGAAATCATGTAATATATAGAAACCACATTGGAGGGGAAAGGAAGACCAAAGATATTTTTTTAATTCTTTAAGGGTCTTGGTTATCCCATCCCCTATAGTTTGGTAAGCAATTTCTCTAACAAGAAATTTGTCTAGCACATACCATGGGAGAACACAGGGAGGTGATATGTTTCCAAAGACTCAAACATAAGTAAAAATTTCTTCCCCAAACCACCTACCTACTAGTAAAACATCAATCTTGGCCTAATCAGATAATCTTGGGACCCTCTTGTCAAAAACATCTTGGTGGATGGGTAGCATAATCCCTTGGCAGATTTTGTAGAAAAGGGTTTGGTAATTGGATTCCCACATAATTTTGTGATATATGTGAATGGGGATAGGATCTTGAATAGTCCATTTCCACCCAATAGTTGGGAAACTAGTGGTGCAAAAAACTGCATCCATAATGCAAGCACTCATAAAAAATGGTGGGACTGCTCTAGTGGTGACAAATCGTTTTTTCCTATATTCCCCAATTTGTAAGGCAAGGTTGTTAGAAAATATAGTACCCCAATCCATTATAAATGAGTTTATTGCTGCATCTATTAGGGGAACCCAGTAAACAGAAAACTTGGTTGTATCGACATACCCAAATAATCTACACATCATAGTTGTGACATAAGAATAGGGAGCAGCGAGAGGTGCTATAGGATACACACCTGATTTCTCTTGTTTTTGATTGTTTGAATTGGACCTCTATTGCCTAATTGGGTCTTATGGTTCCTCATTCTCTTTTGTGAAATGCTCAAGGAAGGATTTATCATATACCTTCTGTGGGTCTGGTATATGATAGATTCTCTTCAGTTCTTTTGTTGTGAAGGAACCAATAACAATTTTCCTTGAAGTTTGGAATGCCCGGTCGTAAATGTTAATATTGTATATTATCCATTTTACCATATCGGTGTATGGTAAAATCTTTGGTCTAACAGCAATTCTGTGCAAGAAAGAAATTTTAGTTTCAAAGTGAGAGGCTTCCGAAGAGGTAGTGACATCTGTTATTGCTTTACTCTGAATTATCCTTGGACCCTCACTCTCCAGCAACTGATACATGGTTTTCCATGAGGAAGTACCATTTTTTATAGTGCATGTTGTATCTGAGAATAATGCGGGAATTTCTGTTACATCAGATGTGGAATATTGTGTGGCTTCGCCTGTTTTCTTTCCTTTCTTAGGCTTACTCATCTTGCTACACAAATTTCTCTCGCGCAAAACCTACAAATTGATAATACAAAGAAATGAAGAGAAAATAGGAGTTTAAATGCAGAAGAATTCAATCACATAAGGCTTTGAAATGATGGAAAGGGAAGCTTAAATGTGAATCAATCCAAACAAGCCATCAAATCGCCTTGGGCTTTGAAATCATAAATATTGTTAGAATCCTTTGATAACCAAAATCATGGCTTCACGTGGTTTAGTTATTATTCATTAATATATTGCATCGCAAAACCTCTTCAAGCGGTAAATAAAACTATCTTCAAGTACCCTATTGATATCCAATAGAAATATTACTGTATCGATTTATTAAGTGTGAGAGATGTGTGAATGCGATAATCGCATTATCACAATATCGCAATCGGAAGTTTTGGGAGTAGCGGAGAATAGATATGGCGAAAATATTTTAGCGATTGCAATTGCGATAAGTGACATGGCACTATAGTAGGCCCGTAGGTTTATTATTAGTTGCAACTTTTGTTTTAGATTTATGATTTTCCTTAGGGCATAGTCTTTAAAAAACATCTTTATCACAACTGGAGCAATTTGGAATGATATAAGCGGAGATAATATTGGTACTCTTGTGATTTATCCAGAAGCGATATGTTTTAAAGAGTATATTTTATTGCTTCATTGGGTCCAGTGGGTTATCACAATTCACAATCGGGATGTTCCTCAGTTTTTATGATACATCATTTTATTATAATATTTTGATGCGGGGAGTTTCCCCTATGAAGGATTTCCATTAATACTTAAGATTTTTAAAGGATAAATATGTTTTGGTTCCTGGGGGCTATCTATTATCGCAATCGCAAGTCTTGATGGGTAAATGAAACTTTATTCCTTGTAACTTTGCGATATGCGATATTGTCAGGTTTTCTTTTAAGGTAAGCCTTATTTAAGTCATTCAAGCCTTAATGAGGGTTTATTTATTAACAAATCAAATTTATTCTTAAGAAAATATCTAAATTAAAATATATTCTTATGTTATTTAATTTTTTAATGGTGCCCATTTATTTCTACAATGATCACCTAAGTCATTTATGTACAAATAAATGGGGGGTTGTTGCACAACACCACATAATAGCAACAACTATCAGCTAGGTGTATCAACAACTAACATAATAGGAGTATCAACAACTTGAAATACATGGGAGTAACAACACTTATTATGAACTCAAACAAAAACTTGTTTTTGGTTTATGACGATTTTTTGAGACCAAGGATGCTCCTGTGTCATACTCCCATTCTCGACTCAGCAATAATATTAGTCTATGGTTATCTTCTACTTGACCTTTTAGCTTTTCTTTCTATCCTATTAATATTAAACTCTTACTTTTAGCTTGACATTATATCCTATTAATAATAATATTAGTATAATTCAAATTCAACATTTTAAGCCGACATTTAAGAATGTTTACATACTTTCCTACATTATGCCTACACGTCTCTCCTATACTGATTTGTAGAGCACCTCTCAACACAAATAGATGAGACAATCTTGACATACTATTTCAAACATATTTGTAGGGACTCTTCATTGGTATGCTACCTCATTCAAACATCAAGTTAATTGGATCAATTAAGGGACTAATACAAAAACTTTTACAAGAAAATACTAGGTTATCTTCCAACTAGAAGGATGCATTACAATTGAGAATAGGTCTAGGGAACATGAACATCATATTAAAAACTTTTAGACATAATTGTATAAGAGATTTAGGAATGAACATAACGCACTTAATTCGGGCCAAAACCATTTCAAGAAATTCGAGTTTTTATGTTCAAATAAACATAATACATAACACAAGTTTTTTGTACATACCATATTGAATATGGTTATTATTATGACACACAACCACATGTCCTATTCTACATAAAACCCTTATGCATGAATGCTCAACTATAAAATTGTTGACATCATTTAGAAACATTAGCCCATAACCATAAACCATAAGGAATTAAATTGATTCATATAATCATCTTAAACCTCTTTTCTAAGACCACCATTATCTTCTGCTTGTTAAGAGCTTTCTAACGATATAAATTTCTTCCAAATTTGAACATTGGACACAAAGTTATGCTTATTTGAAAATTTGTCCTTCGAATACCCCATCAACATCCATATCATTGTCATGTGGTAACCATGTTTTTTTTGTCCCCCCCCTACCCACCCCTTTACAACACCATGCCACATCAACTTATCATGCCAACAAGCTAGGTTGACCTACTATGCTAGCATGCCACGATAGAACATTATCAGGTTTTCTCAGTGTCGGGAGGAAAACTCAACAGTTATTGCCCTGACCTCCTAATACTTGTTCATACAATATCTTATAACCCAACATTTAGGGAAGTCTAGTTGTCAAGGCTTAGTCTATGTTCCGACATCTTGACACTTTATATTTGACCTCCTAAGTTTGACAACATGAAATCTTGATACCTAGTTAATGTACCATAAAATTACAAAGGCCCCCCTTTTCATCTATTTTAGTTTCTAATCATTGGACCACTAAAAAAATAAAACCTCTTGTCACAACACTCACCCAATTTGATAACATATGTAAATTATTGGAAATAATATCCATTAGTCGACAAATTTTTTGGGATATGTTAGTATCGGGGGTTTGAATTGGAGGTTTTTCAATGCGTTACTTGACACCCAATAACTTGATAGCATGATAGCCTGGCATATCCTCCTTTTGGAATTAAGATCCCTTTGGTTAAGCTCTTCTTCATGCGCAAGTGCCACCACCCGCACCACACACCCCCCCCCCCCCCCGACAACAACCCACCCCCCCCCTCCCTCTGAACACCACCCCCCCCCCCCCCCCCACAATTCGACCATATGAAAAAGTGATAGGGTCAAAGTCTCTAATCCCCAAATTTCCAAAACTTTTGCTAACAACCCTGAAAATTCAAAGGGTCATCCCTAAAATTATAAAAAATTTGCTAAGATCCCAAGCCAATTTCAAAGGACTAAATTAACTCTAATAGGGAAAAAAACTTACCCAAAAACTTTTGAAAACTCAAAAATATTCTCTAGCCTACAAAGGCATCCCCAAATATTTCCTTCAACCTAGCATCTCCAAAAAAGAAAGACATAAAATGGCTAGATCTTCTCAACCTCACCTTTTTGAAATGAATTACTCTCACTCTTTTGGGATGAAAATTACCAACATCACATTTTCAACTCTAACTCTTAAAAATAGAGGGGTTATATTTTTGGCTTGCTTCCAAGGAAAACATGGTCTCCCATTAGCAAATAATTATCAATTCTTCTCATGGAAAATAGGGATATAATCACAATAATTTCCTCCCATAACTGACCTAGTAAAAGTCCATTCACATTACAAATTACATAAAGATACTCATAGCTCAAGTCGCCTCACACTTTCCCCTTACCAACCCACACATCACCTATTCATAAAAAATAACTTTGTTTTAAATATTACCTCTACATACAAAATTCTATAATAAAGGAATTCACAACTATTAACCAAAAACCATTTACCACAACTTTCAACTAATCATTACAAACATAGATAGTAACCAACGAAGAAATAATCATGAAACATTAAACAATAACTTCATTTCATTAACAGAGAAATATATACACTTATTTGATTAACTTAGGCTTGTTGTAAAATAAATAAGGGAAAGTCACTCTCCACCCAACCATAGGATCAACTAGACTAGAGTATTTCTTTCAATTGGCCACCACTAATCCAAATTTGATGTCTTGAGAGGCAGTGTCACTTAGGGTTCAACAAGATTTAATTAGAGGTAGAGAACATGAAGGCTACTCTTCTTCACACACAAGGATTCAATATGCTTCCTTTCAACCTTTGAGCCAAGGGCTATTATCTTTTCTAGTGTGGCCACATCAAGCATGCACAACACAAAGGGAGCCATAAGTCCCTCACTACTTTCATTTATTAATTATTTTTGTGCATATATTCAACATGATTTATAGTAATTCCATTCAACCCTCTACTAGCCTCAGGTTGATGACTTCATCATTGACTTCCATAACCAATCAATTAGTCCACAACTCCACATAGGTTGCTACATCTGAGAAGGAATTTTTCCTTAGCTTCTACTCAGAGTCAATGCATTCTTACAATATATGTATGGTTTTGGATTTCTTTCATAGGTTACTCCAGTTTGCACAAAGCACTTTGTAAGTTGCGTACCATGCAATCTCTACTCATCCATATTTCACTTCTCTACTCCCTCTCCCTACATGCACACTGCCATTTTGTTTTTTAACTCCGTGCACTCTACCAATATGAGAATTTGGGTCCATTCCTTGGGCTATTTGGTCAATTTGAACTCTCTAAAATGGGTACATAGCCCATATATCAGTACCATTCCCATTCCTTCTCATAACTAATGGCATTTGGTAGTTCAAATGCCAAGTTAGAAATTAGAACATTAAATTCAGTTAAGATAGAAAACTTCCCAAAATCCCCCTTATAACTTCCTTAGGCATCAGGATCTACATTGGTTGTTGTCTTCTTTAGTGTTAACAAGATATTAAATAAAGATGAATATTTGCATCAATTGAAATATGAAAAAATATCCATGTTGGTAATCCTTGCATTATCAATCTTAAGTACATACTACAAAATTTGGGGATTAAAAATGCATGTTACAATCTCAACCCCTATAAAGGAACATTTCCCTTATTGTTCACACCAGTTTAGGTGTATTTTTAGTAGCATTACACCATCCCAAGTGTCTTTTTCAACATCACACCATTCTATGTGCCTTTTTCTCACCACAACAATATGTGGAATACTTCCTTGTGATTGGATTAGCACCATTGTTCTTACATAACAACATCATATTTCATGTCCATTTTCCTCCCCACTATTTCAACAAAGGAATTTGTCTTCACAATCCACACACTTCTAGATTTATGGTGTTCCATCTAGTATATACACCCGAAAGCCAATAGATCGTATGTGTTATGACCATTTCCATATACAATCATTAAATGTTTTCCAGGAAAGATATTATTTTCCACAGGGAAAGATGCATTTTAGTAAATGAAATTTTCAAGTAAGTACTTGTCTATATGATTGTTATTCACTTCATTGGGCTTCCACGGTGTTGATATATAGAAAAATTTCTCCTTTAACAAGGGAAAAGTACCTTATGATTAGTCGCAATTAGACTGGCTCTTATTTGGTGTAGTATATTCCAATCGATATGTGGGCTCAATTAGCCACTAAAACTATTGGAAACCAATTTTAATTCCTCCGAAGAAGAAAAAAATAGATCTAAATTATACCTAAAAAACTCTTAAAACTAACTAAATACTATATATATAAACAAACTATTGATCAATCTTATCGAGGAGCATAAAATTAATAGAAAAGAAACAATAATAATAAAGATAAACTACTCAGATAGTAAGAAAAATTCATTAACTTCAACCATCATAAAACACATGAACATAAGCCACTAATATATATATATCTTATGCACTTATTAATGAATCACAACAACTCAAAGAAATAAAATTGTCATAAAACTGAATAAATGAATTTTAACAATTCGCATAGGCCTTGGACTTCTCCTCATAAAAGTCAAACATTTAATACGGAACAGTTCCTATTTTATTTTGGTCTATGTGATATCTAAAATTAGAATATAAATAAATTGCTTCGGAAGATTCGTCATTGACCACCACCTTCTCTTTTTTCCACGATGCAATGTTTTTTCCATTTAAATTTGTTGTACATAATAATAATAATAGAAAGTAATGGATCTTCGACATTCTTCGGTTCCTTCCTTCCTTCCTTCCTCATCTGCCCTGCATGCATGCATTACCTTTGAGTGGAATTGTTTGACAACAACTAAACAACAAAGTTGGCTTTTCAAATTCCTCAATAATTTCCAATTCTTTCTTTGTACGTGAATTGTTTGCGTGAATTTAGAATTTGATAGCCAAGTGTCAAAAGAGACGGATAATGAAGTTGAAGTTGATCTTCATTTGTGGATATTGGGAGATGTCCCGGAGCAACCTGATTAATATTATCAAAAGAAATGTTTGCTTCATTTTTAGGATTTTATTTGAGGAGAATATTTAGTCATCCTATTATGTTACAACTCAATTTCATTCATCTTCTTATAAAAATCTTCTTGTGAATTAAATAATCTTTCATTAATCAATATGGCTTATGTTTTAAGGAAATCATCATTTCAACGGTATAAATATATTGCTTATACATATTAGAGAGTTATGTGATTTGTTTCTTTTGCAGCGATTGAATTTTAACTACGTTTTTAGAATATTATTTCTTATTAGATTGTATTTATTTTGTATAAAGTAATAAACCATAAGAACATTTTTAATATATTTGCTTGCAATTTTACTAACCTTTCGTTTATGTTCTACCTCTAATTCCATCTCCTTATTCTTGAATTGATTTTGTAACACAAGAACTTGTTTCTTTTCTTTGTTTAATTGAGTGGTCAATTGATTGACAGACCATTTGTTATCATCTACAAATCTCTCCAAGGAATCTATGTTAGTATGAAATTTCCCCATCATTAAGATTATAGGAATTACATACATTAAATGAATTACATACATTAAATGGGTTTTGGGACAAGTCCTTATATTCATTCCTCTTTTTGTTTTTCCTCTAGCTTTGACAATATTTTTTCCCTGAGTGGTGAATACATAACTACTAAGTGGAATGACAGTGTCTTCCATATGAAGTATTATTTTTAAATCCATAGTGTACGAGTAATCTTGATAGGAATAGAGTTGATATGAGTAGTTTCAATCATAGAAGTTGGTATTAAGTTGTTGAACCTACTAGTCTAGTTCTTTGAGTGGTTTGCTTTGGACCATTTATCTTAGATGGATTTTGTTGATTCACATCATTTTGTAAACTCTCGACTCTATCTTTAGTTTCTTTATTTTGTTCATCTATCTTCCCATCTTATGTTCTTTATTTTTTCTTGTTCATTTTGTTTATGCTCTGATTATTTCTATAAACAAGCTTTGTTTGTGTGTTTCTTCTACTCTCTTTTAATTTCAAGCTATTATTTGAAGTCTCGTTACTCTTTATTTTCCTTGTGTTTATCTTGGCTTTTTTTAATTAATTAATTTATTTATATTCCTCATTTGATTGTTCTTCTTTTTTATCATCACGTTTTTCCTCTATATTTGTATATGTTTTCTCACTACTAGTCTATTTGCTTGAAAAAACAATATATTTGGTTGAACTTGATTCTATTTGGCTAGTAGCAAAATCTAGAGTCATTCCTTGTATCTTGGTTTCTTCTTTAAAATTCTACATTTCTTATTCTATCTAAAAGTTGAAAACTTGGTTTCTTTTATAGGATCTTGAATTTCTTGAAATCTCCTTATTACTTCATCATAACCTTGAGGTATTTAAACGTAATGTGAAAAGAGGAATGATCATGAATATATGTCCTAAATTTGACGAAGAACAATGTTTCTTGGGATTATGGCTTCTTAAGGATCTCAAACCAACACAATGTCTTCGAGCTACTAAATTTCTAATAAAGCATGACCAGGGTTTGCTAGTGAATATATTCCCAACAGAATGGGAAAATAAGGTTTTTCTGGCTTTTATTGTTGGTAGAAGTAATACCAATACCAATGGTTCGATAGGTGATTTTTCTTACCACCAAAGTTTTAGGAACATGCTTTGGAAAAATGTGAAGAGAATCTTCAGAACCATATACATGAATATAATAATAATATTCATTAATCTACCAATCACCAATCTCTTTAATGTAATAGCACTGGTGAAAGTTCCACGTAATAGAAATTAATAAAGGAAAAATAATAACAAGGATTATGGGAAACTTATTCCAAGTTGAATGTTGGGAAAAATATCCTAATGTGGGTGTTCATTTCAGTTATTATGACTAAGGAAATTGGCAAAGGCTTTGGAAAGGCAAAAGGGCATTAATTGGAATTTTACTTATAAAAATAATGGAAATTAGGAGAAGAGGAAGGTGAAAGGTCACAAGTTGCATGTGAGGAGGAAAATGAAGGAAAATAATGGAAAATGAAGAAAATAGAGGCATCATTAATAAAAATACTTATGAGGATCAGTTCATGGCTTTTGGTTAATTCAATTTTGGAGCTATCTTTCTATTCTCTCTCTCACACTCTTGGAAACTAAGAGTTTTCTTGGAGTATTTAAACATTGGATCAAGAAAGGCAAAGAAGGAAAGAGGAAGCAAAGATCAAGCAAGGAAGAGAAGAATCTAACAGCTACAACAAGATTATTTGCAGGTTTCAATATGAATGTGTGATTTCCTTGCTATATTTAGCATGCATGGTTATGCATGTGCGTTCTTGGTTCTCTTATTGTCATGGGCATGGGATTTTCCAGGTGTGACATTGTTTTTCAGTGAAGCCTTGGCATTTATGGATATCCATGGTGTGGTGGATTTGTTTGTATGTGGTTGAGCTAGATTGTCGGATGGACTGAAAGCTGATTGTGGTGGTCCCAAGATTATTCACAAGGCCTAGGAATCCCAGGATGGGATACACAGTAAAGCTTGAAGGTGAACACCTCGATTGGGCTTAGAAATCCCTTGACCGATAATGACGGGATACACAATAAAGTTCAGTGGTGAGCACCCTTTATTGGGCCTAGGTATCCAAGGGAGGGATACATAGTAAATCCTAGAGGTTGGAGATCTCATACACCTAGGAATCCCTTGACCAGTAATGGAGGGATACATGGTAAAGCCAAGAGGTTGGGACAATCAAATTCCTTATGGTGTAGGTGGAGTGATCTGGTGGAATCCATGCTTGTTTTGGACTAGTGATTCATTGAGGATTGTGGTAAAGCCTAGTATCATTGTTTATTGTTTATGACCTAGTGATTGGGTGGGGATTATGGTAAATCCTGGTTCTATTATTAAGGGTGAGGTAGTGTAGCCTCGGGAATCTTTGGTTGATTTTGGTGATAAGTCCCACACTCATGTTTGGAATATGGCACAAGGGTGATTGGCTGAAGAGAGACTTGGCTTAACCAATCTACACTCGGGTGGAACATGGTAGTCCCATACCAAGTTGGATTTTGCATTCATTAATGAGAACTATTTCCCCTTGGTATTTTATGAGAAAATGTACTAGTTCATCTGAGATATTTATGGCTGATGTATCCTTGATACTTTTGTTGCTTATATTCTAGTTATGAGCATGTTTTACAACAGTGATGATGTATGGATCTCATCAATTTTTGATTTGTAAATGAATGTACAATGAATATGTGATCTAATAGATGATAATGCAGCTAATGTGATAAGGCATCAATGCTTCTTAGTGATTCTCAGATAAGAATGAGACCCCTATGATCAGATTTTTTGTTATGACCTGTAAAATGCATATTTGTGACATGTTTGACGAAATGTTTGTCATGGCTAGTAGGGGTCCAGTTAAGTGTTTTTTCAAGTATTTATGTTTATATCATTATTTTGATGTTACTTTTCATTATTAAAAGTTCCATGAATTTTTGGGCAGTAGCCTGAATCCTAGCCTTAAAAAAGTGGCACAGAATCTGAGGTCACAAGCTAAGAACTAGCTAAAAAAGACCCCAATCACTTGCATGCCCATGTTGTGAGAGTTAATAAAGGGCCACAGTCACATGCATTCCCATGTCATGGGAGTGACTAAGGCTCTAGGGCAGTGAAGTGTCAATTTGTTGCAGGGCTTGATCATCTGGAATGGTTGGTTGGTTCCCATAGGTTTTGTGGTATGTGCAAAAGGTTAAATTGGTTGTGTTGTGTCAGTTCCACTTTCTTAAGGTGACCTAGGAGGTTGAATCAGATTGTAGTTTCCTCTCGTCACATGTTTACCCTAGCGAACCTGTTAACTTGGGTAAATGTGGGAGGAGGGTGTTATAGAGTGGTATTAGAGCATGTTTCACTCGTTGGACTCTATGGGTAGTGTGCATTAGTCATGCACTCATGTCAGTTGCATATGTGTTACTTATACTTGTGGTCTATGTGCTTGTTGCATATGCATGGTTTTGGTCATGCTTATAGTGATTTCACCATGTGAAAGTTGATGGTGTGTTGTTGGATTTGTTTGTCATGAGTATAGGTTGTTTATGCATTGGTTATGCATGTCAGTGTTTGTACGTATAGTGTATGCATGCATGAAATCCATATGTTGATTATGAATACATTAATATGGGTGTATTTTTCATGCATGAGGTCATGATGTGTGGTTGATATGGTCATGCATTGATGAATGGACTATGGTTAGGATTATATATATATTCTGTTATGATTATGTTTATACATGTATTTTTCTAGTCTAGTGGATCTTGTAGACGATATATGCTCCCTAGGCTACACTGAGGTATGTTCATTATGTTCTCATTTTGGTTTAGCTGACATGGTATGTTTGGTAGGAAATAGATCAATGTGACTAGCAAGATGGTAGACTATATTTCACGAGACTCTCCCTATGGATCAAATGAGTAGCGTGGTGTTGGGAACTCTTATGACTTAGTAGACACATTGAGAAGCTTGAAGGAGGAATTATGGAGTTGCAAGGTAGAAAATGACAAAATCATGTAGGCACGAGAGAAACAAGCAGAAGTCAATGCAGTAATCCTTTAGAGTTTGTCAAATTTGCAGAGACATGGACCACTTCAAACCAGCTATGGACCAGATAATAGGACTAATGGGGCATATGGCAGTAGATCTCATCATGGGCACATGTCATATAGGGATGACACGATTAGAGATGGCAAGTTCTTGGACACTCCAGATCGGAGAGGTGATGGACACATGTATTATTCTAGTTCTGGTTCTAACAGGCACTATGATCGTCATCATTATCATACCTATGGGAAGAGTGACAGGGAATATTTTTCGGATGAGTTTAAGAAAGTTAATCCACCTACCTTTGATGGAGATTTGAAGAAGTCGAAGGATGAAGATGATTGGTTACATGGGATGAAGAATTTCTTTGAGTTGCATAATTACACAGATAATATCAAGGCCATAGTACCTATCTTCGGCTTGAAAGATAAAGAAGATATTTTGTGGGAAGATGTGAAGAGAGTCAGAGACATCAGGATAGAAAAATTTAGTTGGCATGAATTCAAGAGACTTTATGGAAGAAGTACTTGTCAAAGAGGTACTATGACAACAAAGCCAAGGAATTATATGAGCTAAAAATGGGATCAATGATAGATGAGGAGTATACGGCTAAGTTCTTGGAGCTATTGAGGTATGTACCACATCTTAAATATGAAAAGGCTAAATTTCAAAGATTTGACAATTCATTTCCATTAGCATTTAGAGATCGTACTGAGTACAATGAAACTCAGTCACTTGAGGAAGTTATTGGGAAACTAAAGCATTTTTATGAGCATTCAAAATGTGAGACATAATCTAAACAAGGTTGGAAAGGAAAATAGAAAGTTAAAGGTAAATGATAGCCAAAAAGAACAAGGCCTCATAATGCAGAAGAGAAAGAGAATGTTGCACCATACAAGAATTTCAACGTATTTAGACAGGGACATGGGTCACAACAACAGAATAAAGGTGATGGTACTAGATAGTTGGAGTGTTGGATATGTGGTAAAGAGCATATCAAGAGAGATTGTCTGCGATATCAGGGTGGTAGGCCTAAGATTTACATTGCAGAGGAGGCGCAAACTTTTGGGGATGTCGGGTAGAGCATTCCTCATATCTATGCAGCGTTGTATAACAGGAAGTCAAATCACCCATAATCTATCATTGAGATGGATAGTAAGTTTTGTGATCAATTTGTTTCTATTTTGATTGACCCTAGATATAATTATAGTTATATTAGTCTTGACTTGGTGGATAAGTGTGGTTTGAATAAAGAAGTGCATGCAAAATCTTGGTTAGTACAATTGGCTATAGGTACAAATAAGAGATTTCATCATTGGCTAAGAACTTGTGCATTTGAACTGAATGGTATCCCTACATCAACACATTTCAATGTATTATCGTTGGGATCATATAGAATGCTTTTGGGTATGCACTAGTTGTATCTCCATATGACCAAGGTAGATGGTTATGACAAAGCTATTGAATGTTTGGATGATAATAGAGAACAGATAATATTACAGGGTAAGAAGAAAGCAACATCATTTAGGATGGTGGCATCTATGCAGGCAAAGTGCAGCCACAGGAAAGGGTGTGTGTTATTTGCAGTGCATATTTCTAGTGAAGAAGGTAAGGAAGTTGAGGATGTTGATTTCTTGAGGAGGTACCCCATTTTACAACATTTTTAGGATGTATTTCCCGCGGAGATTTCAAAGTTTCCACATCACAAAGAAGTGGAATTTTCTATGAGTTGGTACTAGGGGCAACACCAGCATCAAAGGCACCTTACAAGATGAGAACTCTAGAGTTAGTAGAGCTGAACTTGCAGTTGAAGGAAATGCTTGACAAGAATACATCAGTCCAAGTGTATCACCATGGGGCGCACTGATATTGTTTGTGAAGAAGAAGGATGGTACTCTTAGGTTATGCATTGATTACATGTAGTTGAATAAATTGACCATTAAGAACAGGTATTCGTTGTTGAATATTGATGATTTGTTCAATCAATTGAGCAATAATGTTCTCGAACATTGATTTGAGATCTGGATATCATCAAGTATGCATCAAGGAAGAGAAAATTTACATAACAACTTTCCGGACCAGGTATGGGCATTATGAGTTTGTTGTAGTTCCAGTTGGTTTGACTAATGCTCCAACTACATTTATGTGCTTGACGAATAGTGGGTTGCGTTCTTATTTGCACAAGTTTGTTATTGTATTCATTGATGACATCTTGATATATTCTAAGAATGAGGAAGAACATGTCGATCATTTAGTAGTAGTATGAAGACTATTGAGAGAACATCAGTTGTATGTTAAGCTCAGTAAATGCAGCTTCTTTCAGACAGATTTGCATTACTTGGGACATGTTTTTTCCAAGGAAGGCATAGCAATGGACCCAGAGAAGATAAGGTGTATCATGGAGTGGGTAGGTCCTAGAAATGTGGAAGAGGTAATATCATTTATGGGATTAGTAGGTTATTATAGGAGGTTCATCAGGAACATCTCCCAAATTGCATATCCTATTACGTCACCACATAGGCAAGGTAAGAAATTTCAATGGACAGAGGAATGTGCAACAAGTTTTGAGCAGTTAAAGCAGTTATTGAAAAATGTTCCAATGTTAAAGATTGCATATCCGAAAAAAAGTGTGTGGTATGTACAAATGCTTGCAAGAGAGGACTCGATGGAGTCCTTATGTAGGAGGGATATGTTATATTATGTTATAAGTCATGGAAACTAAATGAGCACGAGCATAACTATCTGACTTACGATCTTCAGTTGGCAACAATCATCCATGCATTGAAGATGTGGAGGCACTACCTTCTTGCGAGAAGGTTTATATTGATGAGTGATCACAATGGGTTGAGATACTTGTTTGACTAGCTAAATCTGAATGCCAGAAAAGCTAGATGGTTGGCCATGATTAGTGAGTTTGACTTTGAGATCAGGTACATCAAGGGTAAAGAGGACAGGATTACAGATGCTCTTAGCACGCAGGTTAGGTAAATCACATTGCAAATATGATTTCTTATGGGATAGATCTACATGATCATATTTTATAGGCAAGTCAGTAGGATAATAGGTACATGGACCTCAGGCACAGGAAGTACAAATACAAATACAGGTAGTGGTACAGGTGCACAGTTGTAACGACCACTAGTTGTATATGTAGTGGAAATATTAAAATACTTCAAATACAAAGACATCCATCGTAGGATAGAAATTGCAAATTGTACATTGTATAAAAGAATTGATGTAGGATGCGTACAATTGAGAATGAGGGTCTTGTATATATAGCCAGGTAAGTACACTTTCACGAACAGGCATGTCTCTAAGACATGTCATTTCATTATCAACTAACTAACCATTAGTTAATTTACTTATTATTTATTATTATATTATTATTATTATTATTTATTATCTATTTTTACGTAATTTATGTCCATAACATTGCCTTCTCCTTAAAAAAGCTTTATCCTCAAAGCTTACTAATGAAGGATCATATCTCTTTAGTCATTCGGAATATCTTCTTATTTCTCAGCTTTTGTCCTTGTTGATAAAACATGATATGATGTTCTCAGCAATAGACAGAATTGTCGTACTAAAAACGGATCAGACCATCCTATATTAATCTTCTAAGGAATCTTCTGATCCTTGGAGATGTGTGGTGCATAGTTTTCATATGACCAGATTTAGCCCACTTCAATATTCTTCGGAACATAAGTTTTTTATATTTTGCATTATCTATATTTGTAGATTGATTAAGGTGTCTACTCTTGTGATTTAGATGTAGATAAGGAAATTTTCTTCTTTGAACTTCCTTAAACATTTTAATGGCAGTTTCCTAATTTCCTTCAGGCATTTTGTTGTTGACTTGACTACTGAATCCTCATTTAGGTTGTTCTTCGTTTGAACTGCAACCTTTCAGTACGTCTTTACTTCAGTAAGATTTGGATTTGCTTGAACTATGAGATTAGTGGGATCAATGTTTGTTTCTTAAGCTTGGGCTACTACATCTGGAGATTTTGATGCTTCCTTTGCAATAAGTTCTTTGTATCTATTCTTCAATGATTTCTTATCAGTCTTAAGTTTTTTAATCTGGTTAAGAATATTTTGGTTATTCATTTTTAGACATAAAACTTCTTTTTTTGAATCGTTGATCTTATCGCTATTATCCTCTCTTGATCTTTTAATTTTTTAATTTGTTCTAATACTTTTTTATTAATATTATTTAAGTGTAAATTTTCCTCTTCCTTCTCTGATAAACTTTCGTTGAGCTTCTCATTAAAAAAAAAAAATTCTTGTTTTAACTTTTGCTTCTTAGTTTTACACTTTTTCACTTGTGCAAGTAGTTTCTAGATATGATCTTTTAAACAAGAATTTTCGTCGTTTTTATTGGATATGACCTCTTCAAGCTCTTTTTGCTTCTTCGATATTGAGTTTTGATTCCTTTGAGGTATTAATTCCATTACATATTTAAAGTCTTTTGACAATGACATTATCGATTTTGACTTCATTGTCATGTCTCGAAATGTGAACATCCTTCCCTTATAAGAAAACATCAACATTTTTTCCTCTATGTTTAACATGAATGCACCCAATTCTCTAAACCAAGGTTGACCAAGAATTATGTCAACCTCCATGTCATACATTTTTACAACACAAAATTGGGATATGCACTCATAATGATCTATTGTTATTTGTAAATCGTTAATTTCATATTGTTTTCCAAAAAGATTTGTTGTTTTGCCTACATCGGAATATGAAATTAATAGTCGATCCGCCAGATTAATATTTATGTAATTTTCATCGTTTCTTGTACTAATAGTGATATTAATTTTTTTTCCCTTGGATGGTTCCTCTTAATGTAATTAACTTGTGACGTGTGATTAAAACACCTTTATAGGAAAATCGTCATTCCTTCATCATTTTAAAATTATACTCCATTGGCTTTTTCTTCAAAAAATGACTTCTTCTTTAAAATAAGTGTCATTTTATTTTATAAACTTGAACACCTTTATAAATTCTTTTAACTTTTGTTTTCCTCAAATATTTATTTTTTCCCACTTTAAATAAGTTAATATAGCTCCACTATTTAAATAAATTGCACTTTATATTTATTATAATGCTTTTAAAAAGTACTCTTCCTTTGTTATAACTTATTATCCTTATGTCTCTTTATATTTCTAGATTTAGTACTTTATATACTTTAATATATGGATATTTTAAGTAACATTTTATAATAATACCCGCTTTGTACTTATATATATATTTTCAATAATTTTATGACTTGAAATTTTCTTTAAAATACCTCTTTATAATATAAAACTTCTCTTTACATATCTTTTATTTATAATATTTTCTTTTTCTTTTTGAAAAGTTACAACCGTAGTGAAACGTGGTTATTCACCTATTTGGGGTATAATATAAAATATATGTCCACGTATGTGCCTTTTACTCATAAATTTTTTTGTATTCCTTTTGTTTTTCTTTTACCTTGAAAATACCATGGGCAATTACCATAGGTTAAACCACTGGCTTGTAAACCACTTAATGAATAATCAAGATAATATTATCTACTCTTCCTTCTCTTACGTATAGTTTTAAATATATTTGGAAATATTCCCTCTTAACTTTATCATGCACATTTTATAAATAACGTAGAACATTTATATATATATGAATGTTCTTCATCAAAATTTACATCCGACTATATTTTTTTTTTTAACCTTTATATGTACTTATTTTATTTTATTTTTTCTTTTTTTCCTTTTTTTCTTTGAATGTCTTATTTTTTCTTCCTTTTTTTCTGCTTAATGGCCAAACCCTGAATGACGAAACTAGAGAGACAGAGAAACTCCAACTTTGTGTAGCGAAACGCTTCAATTCTGACAATAACAAGGTTGACAAAGGATTAATGGCCAAAGGCCAGATCATAGTGGTTCTCTTCAACGGTTGAGCTTCTAGAGGATCGAACAACTCTGATACCAATGTAACGACCACTAGTCATATACACAGTAGAAATTTTTCCTTGGAGCCTTTTTTTTTTAATGTCGTTCGCTTGATTTATTCATTTTAATTAATTAATGTAAAATTAATTATTATTATTATTATTATTATTATTATTATTTATAATATTTTTAGTTATTTATTGTTGTTGTTCTTCTTCTTCTTTTATATATATTTCTTTCTTTCTTTCTTTCTTCTTCTTCTTCTTTTTTTTTAATAATAAAATAAAAATTTTTAGCTTCTATAAATGTCTTAATTAAACTATATATAGTATTAATTTTTTATGTGTATGTCATTTTTTATTTTTTTTATTTTATTTTCTAACTAGCCTTTATATATATTACTTTATATTTTATACATTAAGTCTCATTTAAATAACAATTTTTAATTTTTAAATTATCAAACAATAACTTTTTAAACTAACCTTTAACACCATTTAAATTATTTTTTATTTTTATATATTTGCATAATTTAACTAATTTCCATTAAATCTTAACTTTGGTCCTAAAGGTCAAATTTAGCTGTTAGTCCAAGATAGTTGTTGGAGTCTCTGCTCAGAGTATTTAACATGCTAACCTGGATCTATTTCTTCAACTTGTCCTCACAATGAACCACACTTGTTGGTTTTAAAACATGTCGACAAATGATTTATCTTGTGATTTACGCCGAAGGAATTTCTCTTAAACTTGATATGGAATCACAAGAAGCCTCAATTCAACAATATTTAAAATACTTCATACACAAAGACATCCATTAGAGGATAGTAACTATAATTGTATATTGTATAAAAGAATTGGTGTAGGATAAGTACAATTGAGAATGAGGGTCTTGTATATATAGCCAGGTAAGTACTCTTTCTGAGCATGCATGTCTCTAAGACATGCCCTTTCATTATTAACTAACTAACCATTAGTTATTTTACTTATTATTTATTATTATATTTATATTATTATGATTATTATTTGTTATCTATTTTTACATAATTTATGTTCATAACAACAGGATGTAGACTGTCATCTCTCAGCATATGGCTTTATCATATTTAGGGACAGGATATATGTTCTAGACATTAGTGAGATCAAGAAGATTATCTTGAGGAAGTTTCATCCGAAACCATAATTAGGACACCCAGGATATCAAAAGACATTGACCGCAATGAAGAATCTCTATTATTGGCCAAATCTGAAGAAAGGATGTGACAGGGTTTGTGGCAAGGTGCTTGGATTCTTAGTAGGTGAAGGCGGAGTGTAACAACGTAGGTGGATTACTACAACTGATTTTGATTCGGAGTGGAAATGGGAGGCCATTTCCATGCATTTCATTGCAAACTTTCTGAGGACATGTAGATAGCATGATTCTATCATGGTTGTGGTGGACAGGTTAATAAAGGTAGTGCACTTCATTCTAGTGAAGTCCACTTATTCATCTAAAGATGTAGCATAGGTCTCCATTAGGGATGTCATTATATTGCATGGTGTTCCGAAGAAGATTGTGTCAGACAGGGATGCTAAGTTCACTTCTATATTCTAGAAAGAGTTGTCTGCAGGTTAAGGTATAGAGTTGAACTTCAGTACAACTTATCATCCACAGATAGATGGACAAGCTTAGAGGGTCAACAAGATATTAGAGGACATGTTGAGGATGTATGTGATTCATTAACAGAGGAGATGGGAGGAGTACCTTCCATTGGTTGAATTCACTTATAATAATGGTTACCAAGAGCCTTTGAGGATGAATCTTTTTGAGGCACTCTATGGGCGGAGTTGTAATACTCCCATCATTTGGTGTGACCTAGTTAATAGGGTGTTGATTGGACCAAAAATGTTGGCATAAATGGAATAGGAAACGAAAGTAATAAAGAAGAATCTGAAGATAGCACAGGACAGATAGAAACATTATGCAAATCAGAACAGGTCATTTAAGGAGTTTCAGGTTAGGGAATAGGTGTACTTGTGCATCAAGCCCAAGAATAGTTCCTTGAGGATTGGATCATGTGTCAAGCTGGCACCTCAATTTTGTGGACCTTTCAAGATAATTGAAAAGATCAGACTAGTAGCCTATCGACTTGCACTGCCTCTGACAGTGAAAGTCCATGATGTTTTCCTTGTGTCATTGCTTAAGAAGTATGTTAAAGATGTTGATCATCTGATTGAATGGTTTGTAATATAGGTGGAGCTGGAAGGAGAATTCTAGCTTGAGCTGCAGTGTATATTGCAAAGAAATATGCTCATGCTCCATAACCGAGCAATCGAGTAGGTTAAAGTGCAATGGAAGCACTTTGGGCTTAATGAAGCTACATGGGAGATGGCTAATAAGATACGAGCTATGTATCCTTCTCTATTCGTTGGCTGAGTGAATGTTTTTGGTATATGTTTGGTATGATGTTTTTTATATGTGTATGTATATGTATATGGATGTAAATACCGCCATGAGTTGTGTAATAAAGCTCCAATGGATGTCATTTCATTATGGTTATCATGTTGTTATGTTGTCATGTTGGTTTTCTTCTCATCAAGTTGATCATTGTAAATATTGCATCGAGCTAAGTTATAAAGCTCCATAGGTAGTATGTTTTGCTTTCAGTAATCTTGTTGATTGTACATGTCATTGAACACAAAGGATGGTGTTCCCCCAAGAAAGAGGTTTTGTAACAGCCTGAGTGAAAATTCCATGTAATAAAAGTTAATAAAGGAAAAATAATAACCACGGTTATGAGACACTTATTCCAAGGTGAATGTTGGGCAAGACATCCTAGTGTGGGCATTCATGTCGATTATTATGATAAATGCTTTGGAAAGGAAAATTAGCATTAATTGAAATTGTATTGATGAAAATAATGGAAATTAGGAGAAAAGGAAGGTGAAAGATCGCAGGTTGCACGTGAGGAGGAAAATGAAGGAAAATAATGGAAAATGAAATAGAGGGGCCTCTTTAATAAAAGGTCTTATGAGGATTAGTTCATGGCTTTTGATTAGTTTAGTTTTGGAGCTCTCTCTCTATTTTCTCTCTCACACACTCTTGGACACTTAGAGTTTTCTTGGAGCATTTCAGCATTTGATCAAGAAAGGCAAAGAAGGCAAGAGGAAGCAAAGATCAAGAAAGGAAGAGTAGGATCTAGTAGCTACAATAGCATTATTTTCGGGTATTGATTTGCATGTGTGATTTCCTTGTTAGATTTAGCATGTATGGTTATGCATGTAAATTCTTGGTTCTCTTGATGTCATGGGCTGACAATGTTTTTCAGCCTTGCCTTCCCATTTCCGAATAGCCATGGTGTGGTGGATTATTTTGTATGTGGTTGCATTGATTGTCGGATCGACTCAAAGTTGAGTGGGGTGGTCCCATGATTATTCACAAGGCCTAGTAATATTTGGATGGGATACACGATAAAGCCTGAATGCGAACACCTCGATTAAGCCTAGGAATCCCTTGACCGGTAATGGCAGGATACATGCTAAATCTCAGTGGTGAGTACCCTTGATTGGGCCTAGGAATCTCGAGGTGGGATACATGATGAAGCCTAGAGGGTGGAGACCTCGGAGGCCTAGGAATCCCTTGAATGATAATGGTGGGATACATAATAAAGCTGAGGGGTTGGGATGGAAATATTCGTAACAGTGTAGGTGGAGAGATCCAGTGGCATACATTCTTGTTTTGGCTTAGTGATTTGGTGAGGATTGCGGTAAATCGTGGTATTGTATGTTTATTGTTTATGTTCAAGTGATCCTAAATTTTGGTTCTATTGTTGAGGGTGAGGTGGTGTAGCCTCAGGAAGCCCTGGTTGATTTTGGTGATAAGTCCCACATTCATGGTTGGAATATGGCACAGGGGTGATTGGTTGAAGAGAGACTTGGTTTAGCCAATCTACGGTTGGGTGGAACATGGTAGTCCCATACCGAGTTGGCTTTTGCATTCATTAATGAGAATTATTTCTTCTTGTTATTTTATGAGAAAATGTACTAGTTCATATGAGACATTTATGGCCGATGTATCCTTGATATTTTTGTTGGTTATATGTTGGTTATGAGCATGTTTTATGACAGTGATTATGTATGGTTCTCATCATGTTTTGATTTTTAAATGAATGTACAATAAATATATGATCTAATAGATGATAATGCAACTAACATGATAAGGCATCAATGTTTCTCAGTGATTCTCAGATAAGTATGAGACCCCTATGCTTAGATTTTTTTATGACCTATAGAATGCATAATATTTGTGACATGTTTGATGAAATTGATGTCATGGTTAGTAGGGGTCTAGTCAAGCCTTTATTCAAGTATTTTCATTTGTATCATTGTTTCGATGTTACTTTTCATTCTTGAAAGTTTCATGAATTTTTGGGCAATGGTCTGATTCTTGGCCCTGAAAAAGTGGCAGAGAATTCAAGGTCACGGGCTAAGAACTAGTTAAATGTTGTGAAAGTGACATGAGGGCCCTAGTGGCATGCATGCCCATGTCATGGGAGCGACTGAGGCTCTAGGGCAGTGAAGTGTCAAGTTGTTGCAGGGGTTAATCACCTGGAAGGGAATGGTTGGTTCCTGTAGGTTCTGTGGTATGTGCAGAAGGTCATGTTGGTTGTGTTGTTTCAATTCCACTTTCTTAAGGTGACCTAGGAGGTTGAATCATATTGTAATAGCCTCTCGTCACATGTTTACCCTAGCGGACTGGTTAACTTGGGTAAATATGGGATGAGGGTGTTACATTTAATTCCATCCATAGAATCTTGAGTGAATCTAGGAAGAACTTGATTCATTAATACAACATGCAAAGGAAAAATAAAATCACCACAAATATCATAAAAGTGTTTTTTGCACTTTGTTTCCCAAAACTTAGAACAATACATGTATTTGTCAGAAAGGAGCCTTGTAACAGACAACATTCATTGGGTTCATTGACATGAAGAAGCCTAGGCAATGCACAAGTGGGGATTCCTAATATTTCCTAACTTCCCTTTGAATATTCGATGACAATATGTGAGACCAATTAAATTTTGTACCATGTTAAACTTGATGGATTAGAGGAATCCATTCCAACATAAATTTGTCAGCATTGGCTTCTCCATATAATAGGCATAACATGGTGCCCATGAATGTTGGGGGTATTTTAAAATGATGAAACACATAAAATTTATGTTGAACAAACTTAAAAGAGTATGGGTTATAACACCAATCTTTAATTAACTAAGACATAGGGGTTTTTGCTTCAATCACTTTTTTTTCCTAAAATTTATCTAGAAACTACTTATCTAGATTCATTTCCGCAGGTTCCAACTTATTTATATCATTTGGTCTAAATGAGCCTATGACATGTCAAGAAGAGTTCACAAGAGTGCATGTTTGAGTAATGGTGTGAGAGACAATTTACCACACCATATCATAGTATGGTAAAATAGGTGGCTAAGAAACAACCTTATACAATTCTAACTTTTGAGAATTGGAAGCCGTTGAAATTTTCATCATCTTCATGCTTGAAATTTCCCTCTTCTAAGTAATATCTAATTTGACTTCATTCCCAACAATTCTTTATTCCAATGATGTGAGGAGTGTCAGAGAAAAAGGTTGGATCATGGTTCTTTTCTTATTTCTCTTCTAGAGGTTGTACTTGTTTACCCTTCTCTTTTCTTTCCATTTTCCCTATTCAGAACCTTGCAAAACAACAAAGCTATAGTTAACACATATAAAGAAAACATCAATTGACATAAATAGATTTCTATTTATTTGACTAAATTCTAAACTAACCACTCGTGAAGAATTATTTGTATAATTTCTTAATAATGGGGGTGGTTAAATGTAGTTTTGGCCTACATGAAACACAAAGCATGAAGAATGAAAGAAAAAATGTGTCGAAGTTCATTTGAATGATATTTCATGGAAATTTTTGTGTTTTACTTATGGCATTGAATTTATAATATCTCCATAGAATTTTAAAATCCATCCTTGTTATTAGAAAAATGATGTTCGTTTTAATGAGTTTATTGATATGTCAGGGGATACGTTAAATAAGCATTTAGGAGTGTTATGAAAATGAAAAGGAAACATTATTATTATTATTTACGAATATATCTTGAAAATGACAATTTATGAAAAGGAAACCTACCTTCCTTCTTTCATTGGTATCAGGTGTTTTGGAGCTTTTCATAAAATATTTATTTCTCTCGGGCGGGTATTAAGGGTACGTAACTGTTATTTCATTTATCAGAAAAGCAAAGAAAATCAAATCAAATTTTTGGGATTTCAGACTATTGGCACTTTCATCATTTAAACACTTTACATATGATACAACTCCAAAACAACATCACATCACATCACGTGCTCTAATTCTAATTTTCCATAAAATTATAATGTTAATAATGTTGTGGTATGTTGGGATTTCACGAGGAGTTGGAGGTATAGGCACTTCATTTGCAAACAAACTAACTATGTATTACATGAATCATACTATTGAAACTCAAAATTCCATTAACTAACGATTCAACCATTCTTGTTATAATACATACAAGGGGTTTCCGGGGTATAAACCCTTTGATACTCATTATTCCAAAACTATATGTTATGTTTTCTTATTAACTTGAAATTGAAATCATAATTATTAATCATGAAATAAAACATAAAATCTAACTTAATAAAATTTTAGCTAAGCAATTTAGTTAATAATATCACACAGATTTCATAAGGCACCCATTATTTAATAGCCTAAAAAATGGGGTTGTTGTACTAATGAAAACAACTAGTGGCAAACTGGAATAATCTTTGTTATTCAAAAATATGGGCTTTTTTATTCTATCAATAACAAATCAATCTATAACTAAGAAGTTTCACTAATAGCTTAAAGTAGCTTTAATATGCTTTGATATTTATTTTAAAATTGAATCATTCACTTCTAATATGTAATACCCCACCCTATTTGACCTATGATAGACGTTATTTTAACTCCGAGACAGTATTATGATATACATATATTTTTTGAGTACATCAAAATTTGATGATATGATTATTATTATTATTATTATTATTTCATGTGATGTAGATCTATGATGTATTTGTTTATTTTCAGTAGGCTATGTTGATCATTTTGAATATTATTATTATTAGTGAATATTGATGTCATTTATCGATCTTGTATTTAGTGATGTACATTGTGATCAAATGTTATTGGCAGTTGATTAAGTGGGGCAAGAAACCACCTCGGTGCTTAAGTGTGGGACATATGTTGTTATGATTACTAATGACATGTTAGTGGTTGTAGGCACAAGTCAATTTCTTGGAAAAATGACTCACATATGGTTGATGACGCTATATAGACTAAATTGGGCTTTCAAGGGAAGGGTGGGATAGCATATCTGATTCATCCCACTAGAACTCATGCTATGACTTGAGTTGGAGGGGTCGGGACACATTCTCTTTGAAGTTCAAAATGTCTCGAGTGTGGATCATAGGTTCAATCACATATAAGGATTTACTAAGGGGTGTGCACCAAGGAATATCCCTTGATCCTCAACACCATTAGTCTCACAATAGAGGATGACCCTGGAGCTAACAGTGCCCTCCACCATTGTGCCTATGTTTCCCTATTAAGTCACATATGCCTAAAGGACAAGTATTGTGGCAACTTTGACACCTTTTGAGGAATTTATTGAAGAGCATAACCAACTTGGAAACCTTGGCATCATAAATTAGGAGCGAAAATTGATGCTTAATGTTCATTGTTGTACCTCTGTAGATAATCCTAGGTTCAGGAATTGTGCCAAAGCCTCTAAAATGTTTTGTTTTAATTTGTGTTTTTGGATGAACAATGCTTTAAACTGTTAAACATGTGCAAATTCTTACTTATTTATGACATATTAAAAGAGTTGACACTTCACCTTCAACAAAATTTAACTTTGAAATGATATGTAAGGTTGAACTTAATAAAATATATGATTAATTAAATCTTCAAACAAACTATTTAACTAATCAATATAGACGATGCGTGTAAAATACTTTTACATCTAAACAAAAAATATTGAAAACTTAAAGGTAGGTGACAATTAAAAGATGTAGAGGAATTAATTAAAACACAAAGTTCCAATTAATTAATCTTTGTAATTAATCGTAACTTCACACGGATTTTCAGATAGATTGATATTCATTCTTATCTTACCCATATTTCCCATTGATTTCAAACATATGCAGAGATAAACAAAATGAATACATAACAAAAAACAAAATACAAACAGGAACACAAGCTGCTTCAAGATGAATCCAGAATCCTACTATTAATCTCAGAAAAAACTCAGAGAATTACAATTCTTCTTACCAGTTTATTACAAGGGTTCAACCCTTCATACTTCGAGCTCCAAAGTATTTATAGAGTTGTCTTAAAAATATCTTGATTTAAAAATCAATATTTATTTACAAAAATAGAGCTAGAAAATAGGAATTTTGAACTACTTAGACATCTTGCATAGAATTTGAGGCTTATGCTGATGTCTGAGGCTGTAAAGTTGCTATTTTATTGCCTTTCCTAATCATTTGTCCTTTTTCTCCTAAAAACTTGCATCCTGTTGCTGAAAATTTGTTGCCTGCTACTGGAAACTTATTGTTTTTGTCATCAATGAGGCGACATAATTTTTCCCATCCGTCTTCATCGCGAATATAATACTTTATCAATTTTTTGTAAGTCTCACCCACTTCAATGTATATCTGAAAGGTGGGCTTGAGAACAAGTGTTTAATCTTATGTTGGATTCGTAGATCAAAACTCAATCCTTCAATAAAAGCTCTTCCTGTAATGGTTCCCTTGATCTTAGAAAATTTTGATCTATCTACAGTTATAGAATGCAATCTACGTTGGTATTCTTCAAGACCATTTTGTCTCCTATCCCTCGCAAACCTAGAAGTCCTTTATGATGTATCACGTTAATTTTGTTATGAAACTTATTGATGTTAGCTTCTATATTATGAAACATGTTTTCTAATTGCAGCATTAAATTTCTCTTGGTAAGTATCTTCCTGACTTCCAAAATGGTTTCAATCGTGTCTTAAATCTCATAATCTTCAAGCTCTTCCTTTGTTTTTAAATTTAAAATCCTAATTAATATCATTGCATCTCCTGGTTTATGACCCAGGTCCTTCCTCACTTCTGTTATTACTTCTTTTGATTTCTCCAGTAATTGTTCTTGTTCAAAAATTATTTCTATTAAAGGCTACAAATGAGTTATGGATTGATTAATATCCAGCCAAATATTTTCTTTGGCTTGTGCAATATTTTGAGCAATATTAGACTCATTTTCAAGGGTCTCTATTCTCTGAGTCAACCTATGGCTCTTCTCTAGTTATGCCAAGTAAGCATTGTCAGTTTTTATTTTATGATCCTAAAGATTGTTAAGTTGAGATTTTAAATTTTCAATCTCTTGGCCTTTTAATGATAATTATCCCATAGCTTTAGCTAAATCAGTTGTTGAATCAGGGGACTATGTTTATGTTGTAATCGTTGTTGTAATAGAAGTTATTTTTGTTGAAGTACTTGCAATGGAATTTGTTTCTATGGGAATAGTTGTTGATACATTAGCTTGTTGTTCTTTTTGTTTTAATAAAGTTTCCAACTCAGTCTCCATCTTTTGTATTTGCAGATTGTGTTCAACTATGATCTTTTATATTTTTTCTTTCTCCTTTTCCAATTCACCAGCCTCTTTAGTTTGTGGATCCTCTGTAGTGGGAAGTTTAATATGCTTCCTTAATGCTAAGATATCAACATTTCTCTCTTGAAAATTTCTTCAACTTCTTTCACATCACTAGTATCATATCCTAACTTAATCATCACATCTTATAAAGATTTAATCTTAGTATCCTTAGCCAGAGATTATATGTTTTCCAACTTTAAGTGTGAATGAATATTATTTAATGAAACTTGCAGCTTGGATGTTGCCATTGATGAACTAGTCAAAGTGGAATAAATCACTTCTCCTTCTTGATTGTGTAAGTCAATCTAGTCAATAACAAGAATCTATCTAGTATCAAAAGAAAAGATATATTTCTTATAATCTTCTGCAGTCCTAGGGAATGGAAATTGGGTTCCAGGAGGGCCATCTACAATTTTCCTTTCTCAGTATCAAGTGCAGAAAGAAGTCTACTCTGAGAAGTTAAAGTCTAATTCCAAAATTCAGAATAGGTAGTGGCCTTCAATGCTTCATTTTTCCTTTTTATCTCCCTATATATGGCAAAAATACTTGGTTTTGTTGCACTCTAAGTTGGCTCTTATGTCTAAAAATTTTCTAATGCACTTTGAGAAACTTGGGATATAGGAGAAATTGAGAAAATATCTTCAATTCTTACAAAAGGTGTACCATGAGGACCTCTCAGTACCAATGTTGTTTGTTCCTGTGAACTTTCTTCCTAAAAATGTTCTTCAAGAGGATTAGTTTTCTTTCTTTTCTTAATCATTATTAAATTTGTCTCTTGAACTTCTGAAACTGAAGGTGAATAAATTTCCCTTATTCTCTTAGCCTGCTTCTCTTGTAGGAACTGGAATCTATGATGTTGTTGAAATAAAACCTTGTTCTTCTACTTCTTGCAATGTATTTTCCTGCCACTCTTCTTGATTCATGTATTATTCTATTTTTGGTATGGGTGTGTGTCCATAAGGTGTATTTTTATGTTATACCCTTAACTTATAAATAATCCCCTAGGGGTCATACGACCAGGTAAAGATTAATTTAAACTTCATTTGTTTCAAGAGAAATTCTGCCTCCTTCTCTGTCGCTCTGGTGTTACAAATGAATGGCCCAATCTTTGCTTTGAAATTGAATTGATACTTCTTTTTAGTTGACACAAACGCAGCTCATACATGTTCATCGTCTGCCTGATATATTCTAATGAAGAAACCTTGATGGGCACAAACTTTCGCAGTTTGTATGGAGGAAGCTCACATCCATATACTCAGATTTCTATGTAATTTTGATCTAGATACCAATCTCCAATTTGTTTCTACTTACTAAGGTGAAGAATTATTTTGATGTCAAGTGAAATCCTAGGAACAATATCACTATTGAGCAAGCATGAAACCATGTGCAGAAACTGATTTACACGGTCTCTAACAGAAAATTCCTTAGAGTTCTTCCTCACCAAGGAAGTCCAATGAATTACAGAATGAGGATTTCCTTGTTCATCTAGATTTTGTAATGGAAACTGAAATTTGTCTACCTGATAAAATAGGAACAAGTAAACAAGAAATGATTTATATTTGAAGGCTCCTTCAGTAGAAAACTTTAGAAACTGATCATGAAGAGTTTTTGCCAAAAATACTATAATTGAAGATAAGTGATGGTTTATCACCCACTAAAAACACTCATAAAAATCCTATAATGACTTCATCAACCCACTGGTCAGTTGGATAACCTAAAATATATGAAACCATTGAAATAAATTATCTATTCATCTCTAGAAACATTTAGGAAGGGTATGGTGGACTTGTTCTTGGTAATTCCGCATTTTCAGGTAAAAATATCTCAAAAGTTTTGGCTCTTTGAGGAAAAGTAAGTTTTTCATAGATTTCCATGAGAGAATCTACAAAAAAAGGATGAAGAGGGGTTGATGTTGAAGCATTAGGAATATTGATTCAGGGGATATTGTAAACATAATATCATTGTTTTTGGCTATAATGGCTCTCTGACTCAGAATATACCTCAAATGACACCAGGCTACAAATTCAGGGAATGAATGAGTCTGAGCAAAAATGAATTGAGGAAAGGAGTCCCATATACTCAATTCATCACCAGCATCAAAAAATTTATGTTTAGCTCAATTGTGAAGTTCATAGAGGTCAAACTCACATTGGGTTTCAAAAATCTTGTATTGTTGGTCAACAAAGGGTAGTTTGTCTAAATCTATAACATGGGGTAGTAATGGATTCTATGCAACTACCTTTTTCTTTCCTTTATAGCAAGACATGTTGAAGATGAAATTTGATAAAGAAATGTTGTTTTACCAGGTGCTTGACTGGTTGGTGCAGTCACGGATGTTGTATGCTGGTACTATTTGTAACAGACTTGTGCAGCTACTAGATGAAATGAACGAAATAAATGAAGAAAAAATCATGTGTTTTATTTATTGTGTGAAGGTTTGACCATTTGAGTAATAACCATTAATGGGAGCAGGTCTTTTACTGCAGGAATGCAACAATCATGGTGGAATAATGATTAATAATTTGAACGAATCGGAAATGGACAGATGGCGGGAGAGGAGTGGTGATCAATCATTTGGCGGGAACAGAAATGAGTGAGAAACGGTTTTCGAGGGGGGGTAGGCGGTTTGTGGTTTTGGAGAGGGGGATTTGAAGAGAATGTGAGGGCGACACATTAGTGGAGGCAGGTTTTGTAATTCAGCTTTTAGGACCCCCCACCCCAACCCCCACTTTGGGGGGGTTGAAATGCTTCCCCAATCGTTGATCCAGGTGGGGAACATCCCAATGCTCAGTAATAGCACACTTCATATGATATATGACAAAAACATCACATAAGACTTTATGTGATAATTAATTAAGTGCTAATCAATGTTTAAATTATATATTAACAATTAATTAACATCTACATCGACATTTAGATTAGCACGCCATTTCCATGGGATTTTATTTCTTTATTTTATTTTTATATCCCTTTTCCTTTATATATCTAATATTATATATATATATATATATAATAATTAATATATTATATATATATATATAATATATATTTCTTTTTCTTTGTCTACAAAAAATAAATGTACATGATATAAATAGGTTACAACATCAGCTCCATCAGGGCATTGTTTCCCCCTGTGGGATGTAGAGAACATGCAGATCCATGTGCCTTCTCTTCGAACTATGTAGTCTTTGTTGTGAAAATCACACTTGACAACATAACTTAAAGAAAATCGGTGATGTATTATGAATTATGGTTGTAAGCAATTTTAATATTGAATGTAGTGTTTAAGATATTATCCATTGACAAACAATGAAGAATATATTCTTCCAGATTCTGCAAATAAAAGTGTTATTTCCCTTGACTTTTGCAATGTTGAATGGTCCTAACCAAATATTATCAAATTTACCATATTTTCCTTTTTCTTCTCTTCTAGCATCCCATCTCAAAACTAAATCTCCTTGCTTAAAGTCTATTTTCCTAGCCTTTTGGTCACATAATTTCTTCATCTTGCTTTGATATTGAGGAAGCTTGTACTGAACTTCATATTTATCTTGGTTTAACTCAATGATCTAATTGATTCTTCTTGAGAAATCATCAGGTTCCTCACATGATTCATGTAAAATTTTCATAACAAGAAAAGCTAGTTTTGTGGGAAAGATTGCCTAAGTTCCATAAACAAGTTGGAAAGGGGATTTACCTTTAGATCTCTTAGGTGATACTCTGTTAATCCAAACTACATACTTGAGATGACTATACCAATTCCTTTTATAATATGTTAGTACCTTCTAAAAGAAATTTAACCAAACTCTAGTTTGATGGCTTTTCCAATACATTTCCTTGAGGGTAATATGGGGTAGAATGATGCAATAAAATTTGATAAATTTGGCAAAACTCTATCATTTTGATACTACTGAATGCTTGTGCATTATCAATGGCTATTTTTTGTGGACAACTAAAACTAGATAGTATGTTTTCTTCAATGAATTTGATGATGCAGTGTCTGTTTCATTCTTGACAGGGATGACTTCTACCCATTTTATGAAGTAGCTTGTAGCTGTTAGGATCCATCTGTGTTGATTACTGGATGCTGGAATTATTTCTCCTATGAAATATAATCCCCACTGTAAAAAAGGTCCTTCAATCAATACTGGCACAAGTGGAAGTGCTTCTAACCTCTGCTTCCCAACAAATATCTAACACGGAATACAACTTCAAACCTTTGCTCCTACTTGTGAAAACAATTTCGGCCAATAAAATCCTGCTCTCAAAATTTGGTATGTTGTTGCTCTCCAAGCATAGTGTCCTACACATATACCTTCATGAATTTTTTCTATGATATCTTTTGTCTTATTTTCAGTTAGACATAAAAGAAGGATATTCAATAGATCTTTGCAATACAAATTGGCATTGATGATGCAGTATTTCATAGCCTTTAGTCTAAGGGTTCTACATTGATTCCTTGTGAATCCAAGCGGATACTCAAAATCACGAAGAAAATGTATAATATCATCATACCATTTAGACTGTAGGAACTTTTCATCAATATGAAGTGGGAGAGGAATTGAATCTGCAGTAGAAGAAGGTTCTTGTGTGTTCTCTTCTGAACTCTGAGAAGGTTCTTGCGTATTCTTCTCTAGTTAACTTTGAGAAGGTTCTTGTGTATTCTTCTCTATTGAACTCTGAGAAGGTTCTTGTGTATTCTTCTCTATTGAGATTTGCATGATAGTGTTGATACCCAATACTTTACAATTTGATTCAAATAATTTGGCTAAACCTTGACCTTTCACTAATTTGGTAGTTTTGATTTTTAAGTCAAACTATAATATTTTTGCAATCCATCTTCCTCTCCTACCACCTATATCAGGTTGTGTTAAGACAGTCTTAACAAAATTTTTTTGAACATAGGTAGCAATGGGAGAATGAAGTACATAGGTTCTGAAGGCTTTTAAGGTTTGTACAAGAGCTTGGGCTTGCTTCTCAATGATATCATATTTTAACTCAATGTCTCTCATTACTTTGCTAAAAAAGGAAATAGGATGGTCATCTTCATTATCATTATTTTGTAATAATACAACAACTAAGCTAGTATCAGGGGAAAAGGAGAAAATTCTAAAATGTTTTAAATAGTCGGGATTGGCTAGTACTAAGGCTTCAGAAATAGCTTTCTTGATTTGTGTAAAAGTGTACCTTGCTTGCACTATCCATTTGACTTCATGATCTTTCTTCAGCATATCAGTAATATCCTTGACTCTCTCAACACAATTTGGTATGAATCTTCTCAAAAAATTGATTTTTCCTAGAAAAGTTTGAATTTCCTTTTTTTTTCTAGGCAAGCTAATTACCTCAAAGGTCGAGAAACTTTTTAGGTCAACTACTACGCCTTCCTTTGAAATGATGTGTCCGAGTATTTTTCCTTCTTTTATAGCAAACAAAGACTACTTTGGAATAAGGGAAATTCCATATTTCATGCATCTGTCAAAAACCTTTCTCAAGTGTTTTAAATGTTTCTCATGAGAACTTGAAAATACAGTGAAATCATCAAGATAAATAACAACAATTTTGATAACCTTACCAACAAATGCTATGTCCATTGCTCTTTGAAAGGTAGCTCATGCATTAGTTAGGACAAATGGCATTCTAGCATACATAAATGTACCCCAAGGAGTTGTGAATGTTGTTTTTTCCCTATCTTATGGACTTACCAAGATCTGATTGTATCCAGAAAATCCATCTAGCATTGAAATTTTGTTTGAGCCTGAAATTTTTTGGAGCAATTGATCCATCTTGGGCAATGGATAATTATCCTTTTAAGATAGTTTGTTTAGGTTTCTGAAGTCTACACACAATCTTATCTCACGATATTTCTTCTTAACGTGAACTAGATTTGTTATCCAAACGGAGTATCTTAGGGGAATAATAATTTTTGCATCAAATAATTTCTTAAGTTATGTTTCAATACTTGGAAGCAAAACAAGATTTATTCTTCTCAATTTTTGTTTGAAAGGTTTGGCTTCTGGCTTGAGAGGAATTTTATGTTCAATTAGAGTTGTGTCATAGGTTTTAATTTCTTCATATGACCATGCAAAAAACATCTTTATAATGTTTAATAAGATTAACATATTTATCTTTTGTTTCCTAAGGTAATGATGCTGGAAATTTTCACATTTTTTATTTCTTCATTGGTTCCAATACTACAATCTTCCACATCCTCTTGCTATGAACTTCATGATGAAGTTTTTGAAACACCATTATTATCAAAAAAAATTCAAGAGGATTTAATCCTTTTGGAATGTAATTATTAAGAAATTGAATGATATTATGATCGACTATTTTATGATTTAACTATGAAGTTTCATTTTCATCATTTGACTTACTTTCATTGATTTTTTCTTCTGCAATTTGTAGAGCCGAAAATTCTTCAATTGCTTGTAAACAAATTTTTAATTGCTCATCATCTTCGAAAACTTGCCAATGTTTAAGTTTGTCAAGGATTGAAGGTCTGTATTTTACTTGAATTTGATATTGCAATTGCAATTTGAAACAGCTAACAGAGACTGCTAAATAATCTACATAGATGTTTTCATCTCTATTGATTGTTGTAATATTAATAGATTGAAAGTAATTGTCCATTGAATCCCATACTTCATTCTGATAAGATTTAAGCCTAGGGTGTTTTTCTTGGCATAGATTTATATTTTTTTTCAAAATTAGATCTGAGTTACTAAATACACTTAAGTTTTGGACTTTTAAAATTTTGACTAGCTCTAGTCCTAAAAGTAAGGCTTCATACTCTAATAAGTTGTTTGTTACATCAAAGTATAACTTGAAAGATTGAGTTATATTTTCTTTGTCTGGAGAAATAAATACAATTCCAGATCCAACTCCATCTTTGGAAAAGGCTCCATCAAAGTACAACTTCCAAACATCAGTATTTATACATTGAAATTCACTTACAGTCTGTTCAATGCTAAGTTGAGAATTTTGGATAATATTAGTTGTTAAAGTAAAACATCCAAAATCCTGATCAACTGGATAAATGGGATGGTTTATTGCTTGATCATCTTTGCAAATAGTATTTATAAATCTCACCTCTCTGTATAATCTCAAATACTCCGCCCATAAACAGGAATTGTAGCAAAAGACATATCCATTTGAAAACTTCCCCCTAACTTGGCACAACAAGATTTGGATAATAACATCCCAAATTTTGGGGGAATATATCTAACAAAAAATCTATAACTACACTCTTAACAGGGATCTAAGCAAGTGTGACAACTAAGATTAATCCAAGACAAGGTACCTTCTTTGAATCAAAGGTATGTAGATCATGATCGGGTCTTGTGATTTGCAATTGAATTTGGTCCATAATTACTTTAGGCATTAGATTATGAGAAGCCTTTGAATCTAACATACAATTATATAGGATATAATCATGAACTTTCAAAGTAACATAGAAAGGAAGGACATTTTCATCGATCATATCAAAACTAGGACCAAAAATTACTGAAGGTTTTTCATCCTGTAAACTAATTACATCTCCTTCGGCATCAATACTTTAAGATTGAATCCATTTGACACTTGATTCTTATAACCTTGATTTCTTGAGAGTTCAAATAATGGGATTGGAATCTTAACTCTCTCTAATTCTTTTTCCACAATAGAATTTGTTGGAACAAGTTTTCCAGATGTATTCTGTTCATTTTAATGATTTAGTGGTTGAATCAATGTTGGTTGTGTTTCAACTATTTTGACTTGAGCTTCATTAATAATAACATTTCGACTTAAGGTTCATTAATAGTAACATTTTTAGTTGGTCTACCAGGTGCTGGTCTTGGTCCAAACCATATATTCTACTTAACTCAACAATAAGAAATTCAGAGAAAGCCTAATATTTTGAAACATGAGAAGCCTCTTGGTTTTGAACTGAAGGTTGATCATGAGAAATTGGAATAATAACATTTTGTGATGATGGACCACCAAAACAATTGATATCATTTGTAACTGAAGGATCTGTTTCTTCAGGTTCTTGATCATCAATCATCAATGGGGGTTGGATCTATCGATCAGTATTAGGTCTTTGTAAGATTTGAGGCTGAAAGGGTCTCTTATATTGAACTTGAGGTCTATTTGACACTGGTTGAACTACTGTAGGTTGTGCTTCCATTTTTGAAATTCTATTTGAAATATTTCTTAGTAGAGAAGTAATTTCATCTATTTTTATGATATTCGTTCTTATTTTTCGAAGAAGACTTACCTTCTTCCCTAGCTTTCATCTTTCTCTTAGCTTTTTTGGCTTTTGCCTTAAGTTTAGTTGATTTTGATCTATTAGCTTCGACTTCAATGGAATTGGTTTGCATGTTTGCTAGGGTGACATATGTCCTTTCTCTAAGCATGACAGAAAAATCATCATTAAAACCTTTAGAAAATATAACTTTAGCTATAGCCACTGGTGGTTTACAGTCTGGTTGCATTTTGTTATAAATTTTATTGAATCTTTTTATAAAATCAATGACAGGTTCACCAAGATTTCTTTTCATATTATCAAATTCTGTAAGATAATAAAAAATATCCTTTTTAACTCCCCATTGGTTTTTAAAGATAGTGATTAATTCATTCCATGTAGGAATAGAAAGATATCGCAATTGTTTGAACCAGATCCTAACATTTCCCTCAAGAGGTTGAACAAATAATCTCATGTACACATCTTCATGCTCTATGTTCATATTATCAGCAAAATCCAAAAAGGGAGCTAAATGATCCTTAACATACAAACTAGTTACCCCAGTAAACCTAGGTAAGTGCTTTAGATATCCATCTAAAAAAGTATTAAGCTGACCAGGAAGGACTAGTGCTGCATAACGAGCCTGAATGATAGGTTGAAAACCATCCATTTGATTAGGTGAAAAGAGTGAATATGAAGATGAACTTTGGGGGGATGAAAAGGAAGATGATTGAGTAGAATTTGTGGAAGTTTTTATTAATGGTGATTGAATAACTAACTTTTGCACTTCTAGGCCAAACTTTCCTTCACTTTCAGGATTTGTATAAATAGAAAAACTATTTTCAGGCTTAACAGAAGTAGATGGAAAGGTATGAATGATAGGAGACATGAATCACAAGGTTTTAATTCAAGTAAGTATAACCCTAATTTGCTTCTGATTTGGGAGATTCTAAAATAGTTTCAGGAATTTGATAAGATTCTGACTAATGACCAAGAAGAGTTGATTGAAGATCAACCCATTTAGATAAAAGTTATAACACTTTTGGTGGTAGATCTAATAGTTCAAGGGTAGGGAAAATTTTAAGGATGGAAGTTATTCTTAAGGTTTAGAAACCTTGGGGAATCTTACTAGTCGAATATCCAGATTTTAAAAATTTGATGATAATTTGAAAAAATATTCGATTCCTAATTATTAATATTAGAAAATTTAAATATTGGGTGATTTTTAAGGTAAAATAATTTATACTATAAAATTTGGGCGAATTCATTTTTAGAAAAACAGAAATTGGCAAATCTTGTTTTTGGAAAAAGCATGGAATATTAACCCACCTGCGAATATTAGCCCCTAAAATTTCACCTATTCAAGAGGCATTGAAACAGGTCTAAAAGGATAATTTTATGAAACAATTTCAGGTGGAAGTGAAAAAAAAGTAGAAGCTTCCAATCTTCGTCTTAAAGAGGCAACTCTCACCAGTCTATGTGGATCTGACAATGGAGAATAAAGATGAGGATTTGGGTGAGATCTAGTGTGCTTGCGTGAAGCCAGATTTTTTTTTTGGAATCACTAGGTGAAATATTTTAAGCCAATAACATTTTATTCACCAGTAAAAGGAAATCCTAATCGTTGTCCCAGGGAAAGATAATTCATAATTTTCCCTCCCCGACAACAACGCCAATTTGATGTTGTACCTCTATAGATGATTCTAGGTTAAGAAATTGTGCCAGAGCATTTAGAATGTTTTGTTTTAATTTGGGTTTTTGGATGACCAATTCTTTAAACTTATAAATAGGTTCAAACTCTTAATTATTTATGATATATTAAAAGGGCCGCATCTTCATCTTTAACATAATTTAACTTTGAAATGATATTTAAGGTTGAACTGAAGAAAATATATGATTCATTAAATCATCAAACAAACTATTTAACTAATCATATACATAAGATGCGTGTAAAATCCTTTTACAGCAAAACAAAATATATTTAAAACTTAAAGGGAAGTGTCAATTAAAAGATGTAGAGGAATTAATTCTTTCACAAAGTTCCAATTAATTAGTCTCTATAGTTGATCATAACTTCATAGGGATATTCAGCTAGATTGATAATCAATCTTATCTTACCCAAATTTCCCATTAATTTCAAACATATGTAAATATAAACAAAATGAATAAATAATAGAAAACATAAGACTCACAGGAACACAAGCTGCTTCATTATGAATCCAGAATCCTTCTATTAATCTCAGAAAAACTCAGAGAGTTATAATTTTGGTTACTAGTTTATCACAAGAGTTCAACCCTTCATACTTCGAGCTACAAAGTGTTTATAGAGTTGTCTTCAAAATATCTTGATTTAAAAATCAAGATTTATTTACAAAATCTTTTGAAACTAATTCCAAAAATAGAACTAGAAAATAGAAATTTTGAACTGCTTAGACATCTTGCACATAATTCGAGGCTTATGCTGATGACTAATGCTGTAAAGAAATTATTCTATTGCCTTTCCTAATTATTTGTCCTTTTGCTCCTACAAACTTGCAGCCTATTGCTGAAATTTTGTTTCCTATTGCTGGAAACCTGTTGTTTTTGTAAATCGCTGAGCTGACATATTTTTTTCCCATCTCTCTTCATTAAGAATATAATACTTTATCAATTTTATGTAAGTCTCATCCACTTTAGTGTATTTATGAAAGGTGGGATTAACTATCAACAAGTGTTTAATCTCATGCTGGATTAGTAAATCAAAACTCTATCCTTCAATAAAAGATTTTCCTATAATGGTTCCTTTGATCTTAGCAAATTTTGATCTATTACATCTATAGAATGCAATCTACGTTGGTATTCTTCAAGAGGAACTAGTATGTCTCCTATCCCTCGCAACCTGTAAGTCCTTTCTGATGTAGCACATTAAATATTCTATGAAACTTATTGATGATAGCTTCTAGATTATGACACTTGTTTTGTAATTGCAGCATTAAATTTGGCTTGGTATGTATCCTCTTGACTTCCAGAATGGTTGCAGTCCTGTCTTCAATCTCATAATCTTCAAGCTCTTCCTTTTCTTTTGAATTTAAAATCCGAATTAATGTTGTTGCATCTCCTGGTTTATGACCCATGTCCTTCTTCACTTCTGCCATTACTTGTTTTGATTTCTCCAGTAATTACTCTTATTCAAAAATTATTTCTATTGGATGCCACAAATGAGTTATGGATACATTGATATCCAACCAGATATTTTCTTTGCCTTGTGCAATAGTTTGAGCAATAACAGACTCACTTTCAAGGGTCTCTATTCTTTGAGTCAACCAATTTCTCGTCTGTAGTTTTTCCAAGTAAGCATTGCCAGTTTTGATTTTCCACTCTTGAAGATTGTTAAGTTGAGATTTTAACTTTTCAATCTCTTGGCCTTTTAATGATAAATATCCCATAGCTTTAGCTAAATCAGTTGTTGAACAAGTGGATTGCGTTTCTGATGTAATGGTTGTTGCAATAGAAGCTCCTGTTGTTGAAGTACCTGCAATGGAAGTTGTTTCCATGGGAATAGTTGTTGATACATTAGCTTGTTTTTCTTTTTCTTTTAATAAAGTTTCCAACTCAGTCTCCATCTTTTGTATGTGCAGATTTTGTTCAACTATGATATTGAACATGTTTTCTTTTTCCTTTTCCAATTCACCAACCTCTTTAGTTTGTGGATCCTTTGTAGTAGGAATTTTAAGTTACTTCCTTAAAGCTAAGATACCAAGATTTTTTCTCTTGATCATTTCTTCAACTGCTTTCACCTCACTAGGATCATATCCTAACTTAATCACCAGATCTTCTAAAGATGTAACCTTAGTATCCTTAGCCAGAGATGATATTTTGTCCAAATTTAACTATGACTGAATATTTTTAATGAAACTTGCAGCTTAGATGTTGCCATTGTTGAACCAGTCAGAGAATAATAAATCATTTATCCTACTTGCATGTGTAAGTAAATATGGTTAATAGCATGAATTTCTTTAGTATCAAAAGAAAAAAAAAGTTTTATTATGATCTTCTGCAATCCTAGGGAATGGAACTTTGGATTAAAGGAGGGTCATATGAAACTGTCCTTTCTCAGTATCAAGTGCAGAAAGAAGTTTTTGCTGAGAAGCTGAATTCTGCTTCCAAAATTTAGAATAGGTGGTGGCCTTCAATGCTTCATTTTTCCCTTTTATCTTCCTGTATCTAGAAAAAATACTTGGTTTTGTTGCACTTTGAGTTGCCTCTTATGTCTGAAATGTTTCTAATGAACTTTGAAAAACTAAGGATACAGGAGAACTTGAGAAAATCTCCCCAATTCTTGGAAAAGTCGTAGCATGAGGACCAGTTAGTACCAATGTTGTTTGTACCTGTGAACTTTCTTCCTGAAAATGTTCTTCAAGAGGATTAGTTTTCTTTCTTTATTTAATCATTATGAAATCTATCTATTGAACTTTTGAAACTGAAAGGGAAACACTTTCCCTTATTTTATTAGCATACTTCTCTTATGGAACTGGAGTCTACGATGTTTTTGAAAAAAAAAAAAACTTCTGCTTCTTTCAGTGTATTTTCCTGACACTTTTCTTGATTCATGTATTTTTCTATTTCTGGTCTAGGTATGTGTGCATAAGGTGTAGTTTTCTGTTCTACCCTTAACTTAGAAATAATCCCAAGGGGACCATAAGACTAGGTAAAGCTTAATTTAAACTTCATTTGTTTCAAGAGAAAGTTTGCCTCCTTTGTTGTTGCTCTGGTATTACAAATGAATGGCCCAAACGGTGCTTTCAACTTGAATTGAGACTTCTTTTTAGCTCGCACAAAATGCATCTCATCCATGTTCATCATCTGTCTTATATATTCTAATGCAAAAATCATGATGGTCACAAAATTTGGTAGTTTGTATGGAGGAAGCTCACATCCATATACTCGGATTTCTGTGTAATTTTGATATAGTACCAATCTCCACTTGTTGTCTTCTCACTAAGGTGAAGGAGTCTTTTGATTTCAGGTAAAATCCTAGGAACTATATTACTACTGAGAAAGCATGAAACCATATGTAGAAACTGATTTACATAATCACTAAAAAAAAATCATTAGTGTTCTTCCTCACCAAGGAAGTCCAATGAATTATAGACTAAGGGTTTCCCTGTTCATCTAGCTTTTCTAATGGAAACTAAAACTTGTCTGCTTAATAAAATACGAAAAAGTGCACAAGAACTGATTTGTATTTGAAGGCTCCTTTAGTAGAAAACTTTACAAATTGATCATGAATAGTTTCTCCCAAAATTTGACTGTAATTGAAGATAAGTGATGGTTTATCACCTACTGAAAACACTGATAAAAAACCTAGAATGACTTCATCGACCCATTAATCGGTTGGATAACCTAACAAACATGAAATCATTGAAATAACTTGTCTATTCATCTCTGGAAACATTGAGGAAGGGTATGGTGGACTTGTTCTTGGTAATTCTGCATTTTCAGGTAAAAATATCTCAAAACTTTTGGTTCTCTTAGGAAAAGTAAGTTTCTGATATATTTCCATGAGAGAATCTACAACAAAAGGATGCAGAGGGGCTGAGGGTTTAATTTGAAGCATTTGGCATATTGAATAAGGGGATATTGTAAACAAAATATCATTGTTTTGGGCTCTAATGGCTCTCTGACTTGGAATATACCTAAAATGACACCATGCTACAAATTCGAGGAAGGAATGAGTCTGAGGGAAAATCAATTGAGGAAGGAAGGAGTCCCATATACTCAATTCATCGTCAACATCAAAGAATTCTTATTTAGCCCAATTGTGAAATTCACAGAGGTCAAACTCACAATGGGTTTAAGAAATCTTGTATTGCTAGTCAACTAAGGGTAGTTTGTCTAAGTCTATAACAGGGGGTACTAAAGGATTTTTTGCAACTACCTTTGACTTTCCTTTAGAAGAAGGCATGCTGAATATGAAATTTGATAAAGAAATGTCATTTTACCAGGTGATTGACTGATTGGTGAAGTGCCAGATGTAGTACATTGGTATTGTTTGTAACGAACATGTGCAACATCTAGATGAAATGAAGGAAAGAAATGAAGAAAAACACATGTGTTTTGTTTATTGTGTGAAGGTATTAACCGTTTGAGTAATAATCATTAATGGGAGCAGGGATTTTACTACAAAAATGAAACGATCATGGTGGAATAACGTTTAATAATTAGAATGAATGGGAAATGGATAGTTGGCGGGAGAGGAGTGGTGATCAGTCATTTGGAGGGAGTGGAAATGAATGAGCGACGATTTTCGTGGTGGGGGGCGTAGGTGGTTTGTGGTTTTGGGGGGGGGTGTCTGAAGTGAATGTGAGGGCGACACATTCACTCTCTCTCACTCTCTCTCTCTCTCTCTCTCTCTCTCTCTCTCTCTCTCTCTCTCTCTCTCTCTCTCTCTCTCTCTCTCTCTCTCACACACACACACACACACCACTCCTTTACATATCATAATTATCCCCAGGCAAGTCAAGAGAAAGGGGAAACCCTAATGATGGAGATAGGGATCGAAAATATATAGGGGAATGGTAGCGGTGGGGAGGTTGTACACTATGATAATCACGATGCTTGGAGGTAGGTGTTAGAGAAACGAGAAACTAAACGGTACCTGTCACCAGGTCTGGATGCATCGGGAATGTGGACAGTGGTAAACGGGGGTTTAGGGAAAAAGGAAGATGGAGGAGTTTTTTTTATTATTTTTTTTTCATCTTGCTGCCGACAGTAAGCAACTGCACCTGCCTATAGAAGGATTTTACACTTGCCATTTTCTAGGGAGATTCCAAACAACAGGCAAGGGGAAAACCATGATCAACCAACGGAACTCTGTTGATCTAGATCCCAAACCTAGAGACATTTTTTCAGTGTGGGGCTTGGACATCACAGATTAGAACATTGAGAAATTTATTCATCTAGTTGGGCTACTAGGCGGGAAGAGGCTCGGCTCAGGGGAGGGTTAGAGGCAGGGAATAGATTTAGGGCTTTTGGAGGAAATTTTATGCATGAAAAAATAATAAGGTTGGGGAATAATCAAGGAACCAGAGGGGAGGCAGGAACAATTACTTCCATTGACAGTCTGCACAATGGAGGAAGTGGGTGGAAAACAAGTAAGTAATCTTTCATCCAGTTTTTACAAAGACCAAGTTTTTTTTCCAGGTGGGCTAGAAGATATTGTCATTAGTTGTGGGATCAAGGTGTTAGATCCCTATGCTACCAGTGTAGCCCCTTATTATTACTAGTACAACCTGCTTATTGTATTTTTTTTCCCATGTAGTCCCCATGTTGTTATTATTGTGCCCCATAAAAGCCCACTATTGTTATTGTTGTTCCCCTACAATATTAATGTTATGTAGGCTTTGATTATATTGGGATCTCTTAAACTCCTATATATAGAAAGGAGATATTGTCATTTGCATCATCCAAGAATTGTTGATTTGTGTAATGTAAAGGAGGCTTACCCCTTGAAGAGGCCGATTTTGAAGTCGTTGATCTATCTTTTTGTGAGCTGGTTCATAACATTTGGTATCAAAGGTTTGGATTCTAGGGTTTCACTGCTCCAAACAAGTCATCGTGGAATTTTCGCTATAACTTATTTTATGCGACGTTTCAGAAGCTAAAAACAAAACCCATTTGAAAATAAATTTCGGTGATCATCATTTTTGAATTTAGACCTTATCTCGCAATAGTTTCGGAGATATGATCTAAGGAATTTAGGGTTTTTGCAAGCTCTCGAATTACATCCCAAACAAGTGACTTTGGGAAATCGTCATAGCGTTCTCTCTCAACATCATATTGAAATTTAGTCATAAGTTGTAGAAAGAGGACTTCCTGTAGTTTTCTGTGTATCAATTCGAGGTCTTAAGAGAAAACAATGATACGTGTCACTTCATACAATTTCACTCTACAGAACTAGTCTATAATCAAGTCATCGTGGGAGACTTAGCATAACCCTTCCTTTGAGAATCCAATCTTGATCAGACTTGCGGGGTTGGAAAGATGACCCAGAGGGATACCATAGGACACACTTTTAGACCTTGGAGATCCAAAATTGCATAGTTACAGTCGTTGTAACATCACGTGCATAAAAGAAAGAAAAAGATATATGAAGAAGTTTGATGGCAAGGACCTGGTAACTTGGATACTACAATGGAGCAATATCTTGATCTACATGATGTGAAACTATTACAAAAGGTATGCATTGCATATTTATATTTAGAACCAAATTAGTTTTTATGGTATAGAGGGATTTGTTCTCATAAACTACTTGTCACTTGGTCAATTTTCACGGAGGAAATGATAGTACATTATGAAGATACAAAGAGCAATGCCTTCTTTAGCCAATTGATAAATCTCAAACAAAAGGGTTCAATGGTAGAGCACATTGAGGACTTACAAAAATTGAATATAAGGGTAAATGAGATTCCATAGAAGCAGACGATTGATGTCTTCATAGGGACTTTAAAGGATAACATTCAACATGAGGTTCGTCTTTGGGAACCTGATTCATTAGAAAATCTATTCAGTTTCGAAATAAAAATTGATAGAAAAATTATGGAAACAAGTAATCCTACCACTCACAACTATAAAGATGGAAGTGTTATTTCTCCTACCCTTACACAACCTACAAGGTTGACACCACAACAATTGGAATAAAAAAGATAAAAAGGGCTTTGTTATAGTTCTGATAGCAAATGCACTAAAGGTCATAAGTGTGCTGAGAAGAAATTATTTTATATAGATTGTGAAGAGGAGGAAGAAAATGATCAAGAAATGTCAAAAGAAGATGATATACACCAGGAACCAACCCCAGAGAAAGAAGAAATTACTTCGACCATATATTGTAATGCATTATCAAGAATTACCCCTCCTCAAACTCTCAAGGTAAAAGGACATATCAAGAAGAAAAAGGTTCAAGAAGTGAAACATCACATCGAGCATCAAGAAATGAATCTGACCATATCTTGTAATGCATTGGTAGGAATTACCACTCCTAAAACTCTTAATATAGAAGGACATATCAAGAGGAAAAAGGTTCAAGCAGTCAAATATCACATAAAGCATCCACAACAAGTTCTCCAACTTTTAAAGGATAACCCCACTTTGGTGTAGAATCGAATGAAACAACAGGTAGATCAACATCACAGTGAAAGAAGTTTTGATTTAGGCGATTGGGTGTTTTTACGGCTACATCCATACAAACAAATGTCCCTCAAGCAAGCTAAGAAGGATAATAAATTATCACCAAATTACTATGGTCCTTACAAAGTGATGCAAAAGATTGGTACTATGGCATACAAATTGGAGCTTCTTGCATCTTCCCGAGTTCCCCCAGATTTCCATGTTTCATGCTTAAAGAAGGTTATAGGTGACAAGCTCCCAGTTCAAATAATATTTCCTGAACTTGACGAGGAAGGAAAAATCATAGTGGAACTTGAAGAAGTCATGGAAAGAAGAACCCAACAACTACGAAATCGATCAATTTCAAAGTATCTCGTCAAGTGGAAGAACTTAACTACAGAAGATTTTGCATGGGAGGAGGAGAATTTTATATATAAGCATCAATAACTACTCAAGCGTTGAGGACAACACTTTTTGAAGGAGAGCGGCATGTTAGGTCCCTATACTACTAGTGTATCCCTTTATTATTATTAGCACAACCCGCTTATTGTATTGTTTTTCCCATGTAGTCCCCATGTTGTTATTATTGTGACCCATAGAAGCTCACTATTGTTATTGTTGTGCCCTTACAATATTATTGTTATGTAGGCTCTGATTATATTGGGACCCCTTTGACTCCTATATATAGAAAGGAGGTCTTTTCATTGGTATCATCCAAGAATTGTTGATTTGTGTAATGTAAAGGAAGTTGCCCAATTGAAGAGGTTGATTTTGATGTCGGTGATCTACCTTTTATATCTTTTTGTGAGTTGGTTCATAAGACAAGGGCAAGGAGTGTTTGAAATCTGTTCAGGTGGAGAATTTTGGGTCATCGAAAGAAATAAGGGGGGAACGATTGGAAAATACAACTGCATGTAGGAGTCCATTACATTTGCGAAGTGGGAAGACCAGTCGTCAAGAAGGAAAACCCAATTTAGAGGTTTAAGGGGAAACAACCAAACGGAGGGTTTGAGGAATTTTTGGAATTTTTCTGAGGTCAAGCCAAGGCATAGCAGTGAGAAACTTAGAGGAGAACTTTTTTCATTCCTCTTAGTGGATCGGGAAGGTTTCAATCAGATAGCGTGACATCCGAAGGTAGGGAGATGCCTTACTCTGTGGAAGAGGAGGGCCAAACAAGGGAAGGTATTTTTTTCCATCCACATAAGCAATTGGGTGGAATGGAATTTAGATTTGCTCCCTGTAGCAAGCATGAATGTGGAGGAGAACTCACCATGGATTGGGGAAGGGGGCAGGAAAGGGACTACAAGGGAAAAGAGGAAGAAAAATAAGTTGATTAAGAAAAAGGAGATAAGCTTGAATCTAGTGCTTGGAGTAGACTTACAGATAAATGAAGCAATGGACACGACAGAAGTCATCTTGGTCGGGAGGGCCAAAGGTAAAAATACTCAGCAAATTACATCAAAGAATGGACTACAAACACTTGGAAGGAGGCACTCGACCAATCGTTTTAGGTATACACCCTTGCCAAGGAATGGTTCATAATTAAATTCAATAAGGGTGAAACCTTTGAATGGGTTTTGAAATGTAATTGGTGGTTTTGGAAAAACCCAATTTTATTTAAAAGATGGAATCCTTTGTTTGATGTCCAAAGAGAGAAGGTGAAGGAGACTCTAGTTTGGGTGAGGCTTCCAAGTTTACCCCCACACTTCTAGACAGAGTCAGTCTTCAGAGCAATTTGGAATATGTTGGGTCAGTTTCTGGAAGTTGACATGCCCTTCTTGCATACGAGGGATAAAGGATTGACAAGAACTCTGGTAAGTTTAAACCCAAGGGAAGGGTTGGCAGAGGAAATTCACCTCAAATATAAGGATTTATCCTTTACCCAGATGGTTGATTACAAATAGCTTCCTTTCCACTGTCATCGATGCCACAAATAAATGATATTTCCATAGATTTCCCTTTGGGTTTTAGAAGAAGAAGAAGTCAGAGAGGTGAAGTGGGAGTGGCAGAGAGAAATCAGGAGGAGAAGGGAAAGGGCGATCCATAGGAGAAGGGGGATAGGAAGGAAGGGGAAAAGACATAGATGGAAGTTGAAGAATCATAGACATGCATATAGAGGAGAGACTTGTTCAGGAGCATGAGCATCAGTGGGAGTCAGCCTGGGCAGAGACAGTGGAAGGTGAAGAATATGTTTCTGCACCTCAGCTGGAGGGTATGGTTTTAGAACCTATCATTTCTTTTAATTCATCATTGTTGTCTATGCTCAATTCAATTTTGAGGCCTGGTCCTTCCAAGATTTTGAACACAGATAATTTACATGTTGATTATGTAAATGAAGCTCTTGATATTATCATAACATCTATACCTGAGATTCATCTGAATCATCCTTTAGTTTCGAGCCTTGAGGCCCCTAGCCTTTCATGTGCTCCTTTAGAGAAACCTCACTATAATCTTAGGCCTCGAGAGAAGAAAATTATTCCCTAGGAAGCTGTGGGTGGGTTGGGTACCCATCCGATTTTGTTTGGCTCACGCAAATCTAGAGAAAGGAAGTCAGATTTATCGAAGGCTCAACAAAGAGAAAAAAATTGACATTGCAGATGGGAAACAATGATCACTTTTGGGGGTGCTTAGAGAAACATAGAACCCCTCCCATGGTTTTAAATGATTATAATGTCCTTTAATTGTTGAGGGTTTTCTAATGCCACAAAAAAACTAGCTCTAAAGGCATTATTCAAAACCTATGAACTTGACATGATAATGTTGCAAGAAACCCTTGGAGCTGGAGAGGAGAATAGTGGGGCGTTGAACAAAATGTTTCTAGGCTCGACTTTTCAGTCTATGGATGCTAAATGAAGATCTGGGGGTTTGGTGATGGGAGTCAAAGAAGGAAGACTCAAGGTTTTAAACAATTTGGGATTGGAACAAGCTTTGGGAGTAGAGGTATACCCACAGGAGTTATGCTTGAACTTATTACTACTAAACATATATGGGCCTTGTCAGGACAGGATCTCTTTTTAGAATAACCTTTTTTCCAAAATCATTTATAGACAGTCTGAAACTGGTGATAGGTGGGGACCTTCATTTCTCTTTGGTCATTTTGGAAACCTAGGGACCCTCAACTCATGTCAACCCTCTAGCAAATCTTTTCATGAAAAAGATCAGCTCCAGGAAGCTTATAGACATCAATCTGATTAATTCCAAGCCAACATGGAGGAATAGGAGAGTAGGGGAAGGTAGGGTGGCAAAGAGACTAGATCACTTTCTACTTAAATATGGGTTGGTGTCTAGACTTCCGGCTTTAGACATTGGGTGGGGGGAAGAGGAGACTTAGACCATCTCCCTATCTTGCTAGAGATGAAAGGCCAAAGTCAAAAACCTGGCTCTCCTTTCATGTTCAATCTGTTATGGCTCAAGGATGACTATTTTAATATCCTGTTCAAATCCACATGGAGGTCAAGGGTTGATAGGATTAAGCTACTGGAATCTAATCGAAGGAAAATTTTCACTGAGAGGGAAGAGAAACAGAGACTAAAAAGTAGAGAAAGTTGGTTGGCAACCGAGGATGAAAACTTATAATTCTCCGAGAATTATAACAAAGGAAGGAAAAATATAAACACTATTTGGGGCCTAAAATCAGAAGAAGGCAACATTACAAATTCTTTTGAGGATTTGTCCCTTCTGGGAAGGAACCATTTCAAAATTCTCTTTAAAGCCCCAATAGAGGTTTCTATCGCTGAGGTGGTTAGGGTTGCAAAAAAATTCCAAAGGTATATATAGGATGAGGAGAATGATATTGTCATGGGGACAGTGACTAAAGGGGAGGTAGAAGGGATATTAAGGTCAATGCAGAAGGATAAGATCTCAGGCCCAGATGGGTGGACTGTGGAGTTCTTCCAACATTTTTTTGAGACCACCAGGGATGAAATTACAAGGGTGGTCGAGGAATTCCGAGTCAAAAGATCAATATAAGAACCTTTTAATTCCACCTTTTTGGCCTTAATCCCTAAGACAAAGGATCCTTCGTCTCTTAAGGATTTCAGACCTATCTCCCTGTGTAATTGTATTTACAAAATTATTGCAAAAATAATAACAAATAGATTGAAACCCATACTCTCAAGGAACATTTCAAAAGAGAAATTCAAGTTTTTGGATAGTAGACAAATCCATGCAGCAGTGGGGGTAGCATAGGAGACCTTACATAGCATAAAAAGGAGCCGGAAAAAAGGAGAAATTGTTAAAATCAATCTCTCAAAAGCATATGATTATATCAATTGGCTTTACATTAAATGCTCCTGACTTACTTGGGGTTTAATATTGGATTCATAAACTAGGTGATGGGATGTATCACAAACATCAGTTTTGCAATCCTAATCAATGGGGTGGCTACTTCTTTTTTCCAAAGCCAAAGAGGCCTTCATTAGGTATTCCCTCTATCTCGTCTTCTCTTTCTCCTAGTGGTAGAGGTCCTTAGTAAAATGATTTTAGAATCAATGAGAAGAGGTGATATAAAAGGTATTGAAGTGGCTATCAACTTACATATATTTCACTTGTTGTTTGTCAATGACATACTTCTTTTCAGTGATGGAAGTAGGAGTGATACCCGCCAAATAAAATCAATACTTGATCTATTTCTTATAGCCACTAGAATGTGCATTAATACACAAAAATATTCTTTGATCCTTGAAGGATTCACGAGGGCGGAAACTAGAATGATATTAGAGGACCTCCCCTTCAAAACAAAGAGGATGATAGATAATTTTAAATATCTAGGTTTCCATCTAAAGCTAGATACATACATGATTCAGGACTGGTTCTGGATGATGGTGAAAATTGAGAACAGGGTAAATCATTGGAGCTATAAATGGATTTCGAGAGTAGGAAGGCTAGTATTGATTGAGTTAGTGATCATGGCGATCTCTATCTAATGATTCACATTAACATGGGTACCCAAAGGAATACTCTCGTGAGTAAGGAAAGTTTGTAGTAGATTACTGTGGGCCAGATCAAAAGAGGAATTAGTTCTCCCATGGGTGGCTTGGGAGAAAGTGGTTAGACCTAAGGAATGGGGAGGGTGGGTTATAAAATACCTTTAAGCATTTGCTCCATTGTTAGCAACAAAATTGGGATGACAGCTTATATCTATGAAAAATCTATGGATGACGGTGGTCAAAATAAAATATGTTGATCCGATCCCAATAGACGAGTGGATTAGAAACTCGAAAAAGAGATAACCTCAAGCCTTTGTCATGTGAAAAGCTACACTCGACTCGATCAATATTATTGAACAAGGGATTTCCTGGCATGTTGGGAATGGAGAGCAAATTAGACTTGGTTAGGATCCTTGGATTGGATGCAACGAAGGATATGCCCTATCCCGGGAGATCATTGATCATTTAAACTCAAGAAGTGTGTATAGACTCAGCTAGATTGAGAAGGTAGGTCAGTCAATAATGTAGCACCAAGCTTGGAAAACGTGGGGGATTTGCAACAGGAGCCCCAATGGTTAGAGGAATGGAAGAATTTAATTAAGGAACTTCAAATATCCAACGTTCACCTCAAAAATCATAAAGATTTACTGAGATGGGTTCACGCCCCCTCAGGAATATATTCACCAAAGTATGGATATAATTATTCATGTCGAGGAAGGGATGGGATGAGCTGAAGTGGTGGTGTAAATCCATTTGGAAATTAAAATGTCCAGCAAAATCTAGATTGTTCTTTTGGTGTATCTTAAGGAATAAAGTTCCAACTTGGGACAATCTCAAGAAAAGGAATAAGATGGGGCCACGATGGTGTTCTTTGTGTAACGAAAAGGAGGAATCGGTGCAACATCTATTTCTCAAGTGCCCATTTAACAAAAGAGTATGGGAAGAGATTTTGAGGCTAACAAAGAAATCGCATGGATGGGATGGCGATAAAATTATAGAAGTGTGGAAAAAATGGTGGAATGATTCTCAAGAGGAAAATTTGAAAAACCTTATGTTCATAATCTCATGGGACACTTGGTTGAATCAGAATAGGAGTATTTTCAAGGATCTCGTTCCTTCACATGAGCACATTGTGGTTGAATGTGCTTCAATCTATGAGAGTATCCCTTTACCAAATCCAAAAAATAAAGAGAGGGATATAAGGGAAGAACAGATCAGGGGAGACATCCCTTGGGCATATTTCGACAGTGCATCTGATCAACAAAATATATGCGGGGCAGGAATAGTTATCAATACAAATGCACAAAAAATTCCAAATCCTCGATAGGCCTTGGAGCAGGAACCAACAAGTATGCTGAATTACAATCCTTAAAACTGTTACTATATTGACTTATACATTTGGGCTTGAGATCGGTTCAGATATTTGAAGCATGGAAAATTTTAGGGGCTAATGTTTGCCTAGTGGGCTAGTTTTCCATGATTTTTCCGCAAACAAGATTCGCCAATTTCCAATTTTAATAAAAAATGATTCACCCAAATTTTAGAATATAAATTATTTTACCTTAAAAATCACCAACATTATATAAAGACTATATAAAAAATCATTATAAATTTGAATAAATTTACAAATATATCAATAAACATGTTATAGTTTTCATATTAGGGATTAGTAATATTCGCCAATGTTTTTAAACTTCAAGAAAATTTTCCATCCTTAAAATTTTCCTTGATTTGAAGATTCAAAAAATGTTATCAAATGGTTTAATGGAGATTTTAGATGTCAAAACTATATGTTGATTCCCTTGTTAGAAGGAATCTTACTTTTGAAACATCATTTAATTTTATTATTGTGTGTCATATTTATAGGGAAAAAAATGTACAACAAGTTTTGGATGTCTAGATTATAAATGAAACATGCAGCGATATGATCCGTGTGTTGGATCAACCACCTTTTTTGCATTGAAGTTTAAATATATCTGCATTTTCCTTTATATGGTTTTTAGTTTGTATCTCCATGCTCATACTTTGATATATATGTAATAAGGATTTTTAGGACAAACAATTAAAAATCTTTGGGTTTACTTTTGTTTATTATTGCAACATGACACTTAACTGCTTTGGTTCCTGTTTGGGTTGTTTTCCTCACATATGAGGAGGCCCTGGAACCAGTATCAACTCTTATTTGCATACATTGTGGTGGGGGAAGTATTATGTTTTTACTTACCAACCCAGATTTACACTCTATGTTTTTTATGAGCATACAATATATCGAATGCTTTAGTGCATATACTATGTAACTTTTTATTACCTTAATAGAAAGTTTGATTTTTTCTCTAGGAAAAAAGTCAAGAGAAAGGGATTTTACATTGAAATAGGGACAATAAATTATTTTTTAATACACACAATAAGAAGGGGATGTGTGCATGAAATTAGAAAGAGACGATATAATAATTGAGAAAACTAAAATTTATGGGAGAACCTCCTAAGTGGTTATATCACAAATAAAAAATATCTAACTAAGATTGAATTGAGAAAAATTAGGGGGTAGATGGGGACAAAAATATGATACCCACCCATTGACTCCAATTAATGAAACATCAAACCACAAAAAGGGGGAGTTTAAGTAGGGATCAAGGGAGAACTAAGAAGAAACAGGAAACATGTGTGGGTGAGGGAAATTAGATTTTTTTTTAATAAAAAACAATTTCATGAGAGCCTTGATGAGAGATTAACACATGGATATGTAAATAATCCAAATTTTGAGTTAAAGAAAATATTATTTTTGCACGAGGATACAAATGGAATCACTAAAACCTTCTATAAAAACAAGACCAAGATGAGAAGCACAATTTTGGTACCCTATTCCTAAATGGATGTCCAAATGCTACTTTGCTTTTGAGTAACTACCAAGAGATTGGTTGTGAGATTAGTGGGATTGGAGTTCCAATGAGTGGTAACCTCTTGAGTCTGAGAGTTCACTTTCACTTTTCTAGAGTACTCATCTCCCATATAGCCCCATTGCAACTTAGGGTCTTTGGGGAAGAAGAGTACCTAAGGAAAAGATTAAGAGGTCATTCAATGAGTCAGTAAAGTCTGGATAAACCATGGAAATTCCTCATTTTGCAAAGACTACGTCAAAGGAATGGGGGGACTTGAAAATTGATGTTCAAAGTCCAATTTTTTGGTGAATGGTACATCTATGGCAACTTGGAGTTGAAATTTATAAATTCCGCATAACAAAATAATATTATACTTTTCCATAATTCGTTAATAAGTGTTTTGTGAAATATAAATTATTTGTGAATATGTGTTTGAATGAAGTAAAAGGGTGAAATTATTTCTTTAATTAAAACAAATACATTATGAAATAATTATGCTATATATTTCTTCATATGGTCTACTCATGAGTATATTTAATTAGTCACGTAAAATAATGTATCAATATATTATTATGTAATGGTGATGTAATTTATTTTTATCAAAAACCATTTATATGCATTAGTAAAATCTACTTAATTTACCTCGACAATTTCTCATGATTAAAAGAATCAAATATTAAATTACTGTTATTCATTTTGTTTACCTGAATAATGGTGGAAGATACCATTTAGAGGTCTAGCATTAAAAATGTATTGACAACCTTTTGGGTGGCGACAACTAATGTAACTCTTGAGTGCACTAAGTCAAATGATAATCGAAACCTTCGATTGAGACCGCCTAATTATTGTGATTGAATTAAATGAGATAGTCCCACGCTGCCTAATTATTGTGATTGAATTTAATGAGATAGTCCCAGACCTTAGAACATGAATGTGGTTGAATTAATGGATGCTCAGTTAGTGTTCTATACTTTTAGTTTTATTTTCCAACATTTTATGTTCTAGATTGGCAACCTTAACGAATTAAACTATTTGTGTAATATTTACACAGATTCCTATATAAATTAACCGTTGAGCTTCATGGAGCATTCAACTATAATTAAAATTTTCGCAGGCCTATCCCAGACCTAACATATGTGTTAATGCATTGCATTTGACATTGTGCATAATATATCTCTCTCACATATTTATCTTCGAATTCTACTCCTAAATTTCAACCTATGTCCGCTCCATCGAACTCTGTCGGCCTAATACACGTAATCTTATAGATGTTTATGTTGTCGGCTCCATCGAACTCTGTCGGCCTAATACACGTAATCATATAGATTTTTATGTTGTCAGCTCCATCGAACTCTGTCGGCCTAATACACGTAATCTTATAGATGTTTATGTTGTCCGCTCCATCGAACTCTGTCGGCCTAATACACGTAATCTTATAGATGTTTATGTTGTCCGCTCCATCGAACTCTGTCGGCCTAATACACGTAATCTTATAGATGTTTATGTTGTCCGCTCCATCGAACTCTGTCGGCCTAATACACGTAATCTTATAGATGTTTTACGTTAGCGAGTTTTAAAATCCATTGTATCATCGTGGATAATCCACAAAATTATCGCATTATCCTATCCTATCCTATCTTATCCTATCTCTTCTGGTTCCCATCACTGAAATCAACTATCAATATGATTGCACTATCATGATTATTAGTGAGTTAGAACTGAACTATCATATTCATGCCTTCCAATACGGACCCTTCTTGACCAGCCTACAAAATGGGATGGAGATCAATTGAGTCCTTGGAACACTATGAATGATAGGTATTACCTCCCTCATTCATAAGCCCATTTAATAACTGAAATGTGATACCGGTTGCCAAATAATTCTTCATCAATTGAGTTAACATGTGAACCTAGGGCTTAATTAGATATTTAGGTGGAGAGAGGTTTTTTTTAACAGAGCAAATCATGTTTAGAGTAGCTATGGAGTTAGCATGTGAATTTAAGGTTGATAAACTCCATATGTGAATTTAAAGGTTAATTATATATTTATAGGGAGAAGTTTTTTTTATGGAAGAAATTGTGTTTGGAATAACTCTCAAATATACATAATCTTGTTTTAGATGAAGTCACAAGATTTATGAGACCAAACCTCCTTAAACTTCCTTATCTAACCATGAAACCATATCTTCAAAACTTATGTAGAGAAAAGTCCCTATGAAACCTTTGAGTCAATGGGTGGAACCTAAAACGAATAGATACATAATAAAATCTACACCGGAAGGTACCATCCTTGTGAAGATTTTCAGAAGGTTGGTGTAGACTAGCCTGCCTTATGATATGAGGCGTGACATTGAATCAATAAGCCATGTTAAATTTCCATCGTGGGTACATCCCTGTAACACAATCGTGGGTTCAAATTGGTGATAACTCATGTTAACATCAGTGTGTGTGTAATTACTCACACTTTGAGGTGGCGAGATATGACTTAAATATCACATGTTAATTGAGGTGGTAGATTAGTTATGTATACATGGAATCGCACTCTTGGATCAGTTGGGAATCAGATATCAGTGGTACCTCAAAATTATGGGGTATCAGTAAACTGAGTCTCTAATAAGTGAAGCTCGAATTCATGCGATATACCATCAATAATAAACATATGTAATAAGTCTAATCGTATCACAATATTCAAAATTTATTTTAGTGATCACAATATTCAAATTGTATCAATTACAAAGAAGTCTAATCGTAGTTTAAGCTTCAATAATGTGAGCTACAAGTTAACATCCCTCCATCTCCATTGCTTCATAAGTTTAGATACTCAATTATCTCCCATAGCTGAAATTCTTACATAACCACGATGCTCATCCATATTTTAGTTGAAATTCTTACATAACCAGGATGTTCACCCAGATTTTAGGTAGTTCAGCCTTATGATAGTATGCGTGCATCATGGTATGCATGGTACCTTGAAAATGATTCCTCTTACAAAAAATTGTAAATCATTACAAATTGAAACCATTATAAAAGCTCACGACATTGGTTACGAACATCATGATGATGAGATGATATGTATATGTCGCAGGAAAAGTAGCAAAATTGGTGTTTTGGGTTAAATTGTTGGCATATTGAATGATGATCGATCATTAAAAACTTATCATTACATAAACCTGTTGGTGTTGATAATTTTTAAAGAAAGTAAGTTAGTTTTCCCGATTGTATTATGAGTGGTAAGTTCATGTATCATGGAGGTACTTGATGGTTATGTTTGGTGGACGTAGCCCAGATTGGTTGGGTGAACCACGTTAAATATTGTGTCATATGTGCTGTGTTAATTTTGCTGTGTGTTTATTAAATTGTTGTGCCTCTGAATTCCAACAATTGGTATCATAGCTCGTTGGAGGAGCGGCACTGCTGGAGCACGGAGTTGGTTTGGAGGTGGAGCGCGGAGTTGGTTGCTGGAGCTGATCAAAACCTGCGTGGATCTCCATTGAGCACGCATTGAGCACGCTGTTGCCGGAATTGTTTACGTGCTGAATTGGTATGTTGAACTGGTGCAATGTTTATTATTGCTGAATTGGACGATTCGTGATCGGTGCACTCCATCACTCCCATGACTTGTTTGAATTTTAATGGAAGAGTCGCAGCATTTTTTTTTTATCTGCAAAAACAAAAAGTCGCAGCATTTTTTTGTTTTATGTGCAAAACAAAAAGTCGCAGCATTATTTTTTTTTTATCTGCAAAACAAAAAGAAATTCCTGAATGAATAGAACAACTGAGGAACCATCGGTAAACTCTCTTTCTTAAAAGGGAGAGAGAAACATACATATTCCATAGTTTTTTTTTATTATCAAAACCCGGGGAGAGAAACTCATCCTCGATTCCTTCGGAAGAGGAATGTGGCAAAATGGTTTTAATTTGTTTCAAGTTGTTGCAAAATATTTAAAATACATAGCCCGGTCCGGTCCCTAAAGAGTCTTACCAACATCTAAGCTGAACTAAACGGTTACCAACATCTGATCCAAAACGACATTGCATTCCAACCAGATGATTGTTTGCGCAGAGTTACTTTATGTAGTCGCACGTGCAAAGTTATGCTTTTGGAATCACCTAATCACAAACTAACCTTACGGAATTTGCACAAGTAAAAGGAAAGTTTTTTTTTAAAAGAAAAATAAGTGCAAAGGGCAGTTTTTTTTTTTTGTAAAGGCAAAGGTACAGGCATAGGCAGTTTTTCTTTGTTATGTAAAAACAAAGGCATAGGCAATTTTTTTTTAAATTGCTGGTTGGATATTGGAGATTATTGTGTTTTTTTTTTTGTTGATACAAATGGCGAAAACTCAAAGTGCCCGATTTGAAATTGAGAAATTTAATGGCAAGAATAATTTCGAGATCTGGAAGGTGAAAATGCATGACTTGCTTGTCCAACAAGGTGTGGTAAAGGCATTGATGGGTAAATCCAAACAACCTTACAACATCACAGACGATGAGTGGGACGAAATGGATGAAAGAGCTATAAGTGCCATTCGATTATGCCTGGCGGACGATGTCTTGTTTAATATTGTGTCGGAGACAACAACTGCTGGTTTGTGGACGAAACTGGAGAAACTGTACATGACCAAATCCTTAACCAATAGGATTCTCCTGAAGCGACAGTTGTACGGTTTGTGAATGAAGGAAGGTACATCAATTGTTGATCATTTTGAATGCTTTTAATACTCTTCTTGTGCAATTACAAAGTATAGAAGTAAAAATTCCATCCGAGGATAAAGCTATTACTTTATTGTGCTCGTT
>APFE031538419.1:14485-36098 GCA_000404065.3 Pinus taeda | reverse complement strand
CATTTGTAGGTTAACTGTTCATGAGAGAAGCTTATGTAAAATTTCATTCTTTTATTAATAAATTGCCTGAAGTGGTTGTGTTGGCTCAGGCTATGGACTGTTTCCCTCTTTGAGGGTTTTAACCACGTCAAAAATACTGGTGTATTGATCTGTGATCTGTTTGTGAGCGGTGTCCTTTGGTGTTCTGTCTGAGGAACTTACCCTGTAACTTCCTACAAATTTTCAAAAATTTCTACCATATTTTATCATAATCTTGCAAAAATTTCCATTATTTTCTAAATTAATTTGTGATTTATTTAAGCTACAATATTCCAATTTATTTCCTACTCTGAAGAATCTGAAAAAAAAGATAAACACAGGAGTTATACTTCACAACTTTTACTCCATGTGAAAAGTGGGAACAAAACATTACATGTATTGAATTCTTTTGAATATCAATGGACATTTGAATAATTTCCTCAAAACCAGTGCATAATAACATAGTAGGCATGGGATGATGATGATGCCCCCGAACCAGATCTGACTGACAAGAGTACGTAGTGGCCATCATTTGCAAAAGGCCCACCATCAAAAAATTCCGTATAAATGTGAAAGAAAGTGGTGGGCTCCAGTATTGCAGCAATTATGTTGTAACTCTTGGGACTCCCTTCTTTACTTTTATCAACCCGGTTGTTCGTAACAAACTTGGAAGCGACAGTGCTATATGCACAAGTACTAGCTCTTGCTGCAGGCTGTCACTTGATCAGCTGGCACAAGTTCGCTAGGAGCTTAAGCCAACTTCTATGAGTTCTTAGAAGAAGCTTTTAGCTGTGATGGATGAAAGCTAACTCAAAAGAGGCTAGTCTACTCGCAGAAAGAGGCGGAAATCTGAAAGGAAATGCAAACCCTAGCAAACCCTAGTTTTACTAACTAACCCTACCGCTGCAAGAAAAGAGATGAAAGCTACTAAAACGAATGCCATTGACTCTTGGAAAGGTAAAATGCATGTGTCTAAGCTACTTCTAAAGGAAAATATGAAAAAAACATCTTTTTGTATTTTTGAATAATTTTGCAGAATGATTATGCATGTTCTTTAACTATTTTTTACTGTGCAGAGGTTGATTGGGGAAAGGAAGTGGAGTGGGCGCTTGCAAGAGGTTGTGAAAGTGAGAAGAGGGCCTAATGGGTCCCTAGTACCCTTCCATATAATTTCATAGTGATCAGATCTCGAGAAACTGCTCACGTGAACTTCTACAGAAAGTCTGCAGGGGTTCTACAGGAAGTTCTACAGGAACAATCGAAAGAGGATTTTAGAGAGTTGATGGTGGAAAAACAGTGGGAAAGTGGAAATGAAGGATGGATAAGGATGTTAATGGGTCTAGGACCTGGTAAATGAAGCTAAGGAGTGATGAAGATGGTTGGACTTGCTCAAGGATGGAGCGAGCAATGTTGCACAAGAATGTAGAAATTAGGGCAAATTAGGAAAGTGTGGCAAATGAAGGCAAGGAATATTGGAGTAGGGATTGGAATAGGTTTTATGATGGAGGAAGGGTAGGCAGGGATGTATTATAGGTCCTCTGCACACTATTTTCCAAAATTGATCGAACAAAGACTAGAAAAACCAGAGATCTATATATTTTGACCTAATCTGACCTAAAAACCATAAACATGATGAACATAAGTTTATAGACAATAAATCATGCAAGATAGCTATGGTAACTAAGCAAGAATAGACCTAAACATGAAAGCACAACTGATATCACCTTTTCCAACTTAAAATCTAACACTAGCAATTGCATTGGAAGGCAAAAACAATGTTTTTGTGGTAGCAAGTATGCCTTGGTCTCAGCTCAGGGTCCCAAGGAGGGAGAAATGAGATCAAGGACTGCTTGATGGCCCTTTTTGCAAATATTTTCTGTCACCAAACTGTCAAATCAACGTGAAGCAATAAAACTATCTTAACCATCAAAAACAACCTAAGTAACAAAGCAAGATCTTAACCTAAATAACAGAAATTATTCTATGAATGCAAGAAAACACATAAAAGTACACAAAGGAGGTATTAGCACTTGGGTTGGGCCCAACCGCAAGAGCTACAGCCTCCTAAGAAAGCTCAGAGCTGGTGCAAAGCAAGATTCATCTTCATTAAACAAAGAATAACCATTACATCACAAAAGTTGTCTACAAGAAGAAGCTCGAAACTGTGCTGATACAGAGTTGCATTAAAGTGTGAAAATAGACTAACAAAATGACTAACCTACCGACTAAAATCTAACTAACAAAACTGAGGCCCTAAGCCTTCTTATTTATACAAATGGGGACCTCCAATAGTCCTCATAAAATCAAGGAAGTCAGCTTCCTAGAACTGAAGAAAACAACAGTCCTACTTGACTTGCTTGGCTGCCCCTTGTGCTCTGAGTTTTCAATGGATAATTTGAGGTAAGGGCTCATAAATGAAGGGGACACCCTCCTAAAAATCCTCTCCCTTGTTCTTCCATGAATTTGGCTACCAAATGCTCATTAAACGTTTGATTTTGTCTCAAAATTGACCAAAAGTCTGATAAAGCACACATTAGACTTTTTGGCATAATGACTAACCCAATTCACTCTATTAGCATAAATATGATAAAAAACATGCAATAAACTAATGAGAATGGTGGATTAAGTCGAATTAAGAGGAAAAATGAGCCCATATAATTACCAATTTCTGGGGCTTATCAGAAAGCTGGCGATCAATAACCACTTTTTTACTAAAATATAAAATAGAGGTTATCCTTCGCAATCACTCTAATATGACAAGAGAGTCGATGTGACAACACGATGCTATTTGATTGGTTTTTCTCTGAAGAACACTACACAATCTCCATATTTCTTTGGTACTGGAAGACCAACCTCTTCCTTTTTTTCTTTAATGAGAGACTTGATAGCATGCAACAAAGTTTTGAAAAATTTTCTCTTTCTTTTGTTTTATGAATTCACCGTGATTTCCCTTCTTAAATGTTTTTCATTACATCCACAAGATTTCTTCCCATGGTAGAATCCTTATACACAACTTTTTCTAATTGTAGATGTCTATCTACTTTCTTGTTCACCATTACCTAGCAGCACATCTCTTTTTCTACATCTCCTTTTCCTCTTGCCTTTCAATTATCTTTTTCAAAAATTCACTTTTATTTTCACTAAAATATTTCAATATTTATTTTAAATAAAATCTCTATATCAATTATACTAAAAGTAACCATAATTAAAAAAATTCATATTTTCCTAAAAATTAATATTTTTTTAATTAATAAAAGGTGTGAAAATATATAACAACCAAATCTTGATATCCACATTTAATAAAATAGAACTCTTTACTTATATTTAATATAAAATGATTATATATATATATATATATGATATATATATATATATTAGATATCTATATGTATAACAAAAAAAACTCTTAATATCCACATTTACAATAAAAAAATAGAACCCTTTACTTATAAAACAAAATGTAAAAATTTCTTCATGTAACTCTTTCTTAACTAGATTTATCAAGAGTAAATAGGGATCAAGTTCCTCAAAGTATAAAGTTTTTTGAATTGAAAAAACTAGACATAGAGAGGCTAGATATGGTCCCTTGAGATACCAGAAAAGGTGGGAGATAGCAACTATAAACCATATCTACCACCATATATGCACATCTACTTAGTGGTCACTGTAGAGAATCCGAAACTCTATGAGCCTTTCATGTTGGATCAAGAAGAGGAACAAGTCAACCTTCTTTAAAGGATGTGGCACCAAATTCTCAAGGATAGTTGACAAAGATAGGGGTAGCATGACCTTTGTGGAAATTGAGTTGAAAAAACAACTTCTAGGCAAGCCTAAAAGGTATAGCTGGGAGAAGGTAGAGGAAATTTCCCTCACATCACTAAATAAAAACTTTTGAGGACCAAAATCCTCCCAAAATGGGGAAGTGTGATCTGTATTTGACCATTATATTATTTGACATCCATCTTGAGGCTTTGATGAACACTAAATTACGAGGGTGGTTCATTTCAACCCCTAATGGCTCAAATCGCCTAAGCATGTGGGTTATGGACCCACAAAAGCTCCACTCCCCTCAATAAAATTTGCAGCACGAACTCAAAACTTTCCACTAAACCCCAAATTTCATTTTCACCTTTACCCAAAACCACTTATAGGCCCTCTTCTGCAAACAAATCACAACAGGAGCTCGAGCTCAGGTTTTCATTTTTTATTCACAATTGGTCTCGATTGGACCAATTGTGAATATGGACCATCCCAAGTATGTGTTGGAGATGGAGATTGAAGAATTATGGCAATTGGTGATGAAATAGTTCAGGATGAGGGAAATGACAGCAAGAAGGATAATCAATCAGAACTTCAACCTAATTGACAAGGAGAGGAAGATGAAACAGAAGACAATAGACATACAACAACAGCAAAGGTGCAGAGAATTCAGAAAACTACAAACTAAAGTTTGGGACCCTGGAGGTTTTCTATCAACATATGAAGACACATGATTACGAGATCATGAATGTTTTCTACTTTGGGAGTCTGATGCAGGAGCATTTAGCTCAGAAGAATCATTGTATTTTAGTAGACATAGGGGGGTCTTGTGTTTTAAGGAAGTTGGTTTCCTAAGTGTTGAATTAATGTAATTATTAAGGTTTTGAGTGATTTTAATGAGAATAGGAATTAAGTATAGTGAGGCATATTTGTAAATATTCTCGAATGTTGGAGAACATGAGAGATTCAGGATAGTTGAGAGATTTGAGAATCAGTTGTAAATCTTAGATTAGGAGTTGGTTTCCTGATTTGTGGATTAAAGAGGATGCTTAGGGATAAAGATGAGATTTTAGGATTTTGTTGAGAAGTTTATGGATCTAAACAAAGAATTGGTTATAGAATCCTTTTGTATAAATGTAAGCCTAAAAGGCATAGTCAAGTTAGATAGTTAGAGGTTGTGGGTTAGAGAATTAATTGTAAGCCTACGAGCAGTTAAGAAAACAGAGGCCACTAAAATGGAAGATTAGGCCAAGGAGAGAGTTCCTGTGTAAATACCTATTTATTAATACAAACAACTCGATTCTAAGTTTGTGTGTGTGCATGGAGTAATTTAGTTATAATCTGTGTGTTAACTAGAGTAAGTTCTGTGTAACAGAGGTTGCAGGTAGAATGTGAGCATAGCACAGAGAAGAAGAATGATATGAAGGATAGTAATGGATTGCTTGAATCCATTCGAAGGATCAAAGTCAAGATTCAGGAGTGAGTGTGTTAAGAGCATGCGGAGTTAAGTTCAGGAGGAAGTTGTGATGTAGGACATCTAAAGACCAAAAACCTAGAAGAAGCCTGAACCCACAGAAGAACATTGAAGAAATGGCATAAAAAAAAAAGTAAATGGAAGAATGAAGAAGTGAAGGGTCGATGCATAGGAGCCATTGGATCAACTAGATGAACGGACAAGATTGTTTTCGATAAGCGGCCAGGATTAAGTCGCGTAGAATGGAGTCAAGAAATGAACGGCGGAGATAAAACCCAAGTGCTTGTGGAAGGTGAATCGCAGAAATTGATCTAGATAATTAGATCAATAGATTCGTTAGATCGGCAGATATTAATGGTGGAGGAATATATTTGGATCGTCAGATTGACAGATCTATTAGATCAACGGTGATCAACAACTACAAGGGTAGAAGAGTATGGGTTTCCTTGACCGTGGCTGAAGTCCCGCACTCGCTCTTAGCTGTCAATCTCATTTTTAAACTTTTTGGTCACAATCAACTGTGGGGGTTAAGCCATTTTTAATCTACATGCTGGTTGGAGTCCCGCAGGCCATAGATTTGATGGCCTCTTATATCCAATCAATATTGGGTCATAAAGTGATCAAGCTTTAATTCCAAAAACGGACCCGAACATTTATAGGTCAAGGGTTTATTCCTTATCGGCTCTGTAAGGGCAATTAAATGTCATGGAATATTCCTATCCAATATCACTATTGACAGTCAGATCAAGTGTGCCTTGATCAAACGGTGGGGAATCACCGATAGTTTCGCATCACAATATTTCATGAGTGGATGAACCTTGAGAAAATGCGAATTGCGATGTGCAATGCTCCGGTGTATCATCAACCATTAGATTGGAGGGTGAGATCAACAGTGGAGATTGAAGCCGATAAGGCTTGGGCCTGAGCAGACTCGAGAAGTTTATCAACGTGTTTTAAGTGATTTGAGTTCTGGTGGATGAATTGGTTTAAGTGGCAATACGACGCGACAACCGTTGATCTAATGGAGTGAAATCAACAGTGGAGGCTGAATGCGATAAAGGTAGAGCATCAGAAAATGTTGAAAGGCCGTGGATTGGTGGAAAGGTAAGTCTTACGTGTGTTTTATGTGTATTTCTATTATATAAGAATTATAATAGAAATAAAGCAGATAAAGGTTTTATGGGTTGAGTTGAATATAACCAAAGTTAAAGAGTGGGATTTGGTTAATATGCGTGGGGTATAGAATTAACCAAAGTTTATTGAAGGTTGAGTAAAGTACCACTCAAAGGTTAATTGAGGGTCAGACTTGGATTGTCAAAAGTAACATTTCTGTATAAACTTAATTAAGAGCCTAAACCTTAATTTGTGAAGATTTTCACCATAGATCAGGTGATTAAGGCTTGGGACCAGTGATATGCAATCTTATTTGCATAATGTGGGTATTGTCAGCTTAGCACGTCATCATAATCTCTCGTGGTTGATCCTTGTACTTTCTTGTGTTTAATTCCTGAATTGAAAAAGTTGGTGTGTTTAATACTTGAATTGAAAGGGTTGGTGTCATTTATTGCATCCTCTGAACTAATTCATGAATTGAATGTTTTCATTTATTGTCTTTCATAGGTTGAATGGTTAAACACACATGTAGATATGGCTAACACATATTTCACCTATTCTTGTGTAGGTATTACTGAGCAATGGGATGTGTTACTCCAGTGCAAATTAGTGGGTGGTTGTTTGATGGGATAGGTGTACTCATGGATATAATTCAATGGAATGTTTTGTAGTGCATTTTGACTTAATTGGTACTTCAAAGCTGGAGGTACTTGGGACATTATGTCTTGTCAACTTGTGATGTTAAGGTTTGGTGTTTGACAGTTGTTGGTCCAATGAATATATGGGCCCATTTAGGACATAATTATATAACTTATCTAACTTAATATAAGTTATATCATGTCTTGAAGATGAACCACACTTGTTGGTTCGGAACATGTCAACCAAAATCTTCAATGTGACTTCTTCCGAAAAAATATTTATACATTTTAATATAAATTATTTATGTGCATGTTTTTTATGGTTTATGATGATTTTTTGATGGATGTGTGGAACTAGTGTTGGTCCCTGCACAACAATAGAAGGCTCTCCCCTACATAAAATGGATTCAACCTCTGAAAAGATGCACACACCAATTACACAACACAAATTTACCATTTCAAAGAATAACTATCAGACTTATAGTAAAATTGAGTGAAAAAATGCCAAAAAAGTCCAAAATATCCATTATGCTCCACCATACCATCAATTTAAAAAAAATAGTCTATTCACTAAACATTTTTACCTTTATAGCTGGAATAAATATTTTCATAAAATTGTGATTTTTTATTATTTAAAATATGCTTTTAATATATAAGTTATTTTAACACTAAAACAATCTCATGACACTAAAATTATGCAATTTACAAAGTTAAAACTTTCCAAAAAAATTAGCAAAAATCAACCTAAAGATATACTAAAAGGACAAAAAAGTGGTTTTGAAATTACACTGTATACCCAAGGCACACCGCAGTTGAAGGTCCCACAAAAAAGCATTACAAAAGTCTTACAACCCCACTCTACACGACACAAATTCGTCTCGATGGTAAATTTTTTGTCGAACTCTGTAAAAAAATTCAAAAAATCAGAATCTTGGAGCATTTGAATTGGTTTTTAATGGTGAAAATGGATTCAGCACCACCAAGAACTTAGAGCACCCAAAACCCTAAAGTTTGACAACTCTAACCCATATTTTCAAATATTTATGCCCGATTATATCATAATCTTGTTGGAATTTCCATTATTTTCTAAGCTAATTTGTGAATTCTTTAAACTAAGTTATTCCAATTTATTTCCCACTCTGAAGAATCTGATAGACAAAAGATGAGCACACGAGTGACTCTAAACAACTTTTACTCCATGTGAAAAGTGGGCCTTACTTGTCACTATTAAAATTCAAAGAACAAAGCATTACATGTATTGAATTCTTTTGAATATCGATGGATCCACCTTACCAACTGTTTTGAAAATCTACTTTTGTTTTCTTCATCTTTTTTACTTGTGGTATCTAGGTTTCCAAAACCTAGCACAATTGAAAAATCAAGTATTGAATTCTTATGTCCGCATTCCCCCATTCCCACTTGAGAAATTCCAAAATCCGACAACAGTGACATCCCAATGAGAAAATGGAAATTAGGCTATCTTCCACCATGAAAAAATCGAAATTAGGGTGTCTTCCGCCATGAGAAAATGTTGTATAAATGTGAAAGAAAGTTGCCCATCAATAGCGACCTTTTTATTAAAATAGTAAATAGAGGTTATCCTTAAAAATCACTCTGATATGACGTTTAAGTATGACAAAGAGAGTCGACGTGACAACACGATGCTATTTGATTTGTTTTACTCAGCAAAATGCTACACAATCATCATATTTCTTTGGTAGTGGAAGACCACTTCGTCCTACCATCATGACATTTCCTCTCTTTTTTTCTTTAGTGAGATGGTACAGAAAAGTTGATAACGTGCAAAAAAATTTTGAAAATTTATCAATTTATTTCATTTCATGAATTCATGATGATTTCCCCTTTAAAAAAAATTCATTTCATTGACAAGATTTCTTCACATGGTAGAATATCTATACACAATTTTTTCTAATTGTAGATGTCTGCCTACTTTCTTGTTCACCATTATCGAGCATCACATCTCTTTTTCTACTTCTCTTTTTTCTCTGGCCTGTTAGCACTCCATGATTTCCTTATAGGTTGAAGGAAAAAGGATCACAGACATGACCACAGACCTCTTTTGTTTGATAGACTGATTTTCTTCAACCGTAGGGGGCTCCCTCACTTGTAAAACTTAGAGATAAGAAACTTTGAATCATTAATTCTAGTGGATACCAAATCTGAAAAGGGATTTTGAAATATTTGGCTGAAGTATGAATGGTCGAAGAGGATGGAAATATGTGATCAATTTCACTTGCTACCCACTTTAATTATGAAAGTGAAAACCAATATCATCCACAAAGGCTTGTAAAGAATAAACTTTGAACAAGAGAAATGTGTTGTAGTATAGAGGAGAAAACAAACAAAAAAAATCCTTGCAGATAACAATATTGCTTACACATAAGAAACAAATTGAACAGAAGTAACAACATGCACAGGTATGAAATATTCCATTTTCAATTGAAATATAGACACAACTGTTTTAGAGAAGTTTAAACTGAATTCCAACCCAACTAAAATCACTATACCCATAAAACAAGAAATTATAGAGAAGAGCTAACTGAATAACTAATAAATATACAAAACAAACTCCAAAGTGTCATATCATAAGTATCCTTGTAGACAATAATTGGTAAACCCTCAATTCATAAGCGTTATATTCATAAAAATTGATCACAATCACATAATCTCTGATAACCAATTTGCAGTAACGTTGAACCAACAACAACTTGTTTCATATGCATTTACATGTTTAAATAGACCATAGATAAAACATAATAAGTGTTTAGATTCTCTGGATCACTAAACCAAATAGTGGATCGATCCAAAAACAAATAGAGGAGAGTTGTTGTTTCAAGTCCTTTTCCTCAAAAACAAAAAACATAAAAGTGTCTTTGGCTTTATCTTAATACAAAAACTAAAACTTTGTATAAGCAATCCTATCTTTGAAAAACATAGTCATGAAATGAAACAACACAAAAAATAAGAAAAGTTGATTATTGACTGTGCAATGAATGCATAGCAGCTGCGCGGAAACTATGATGCCACCTTTTTCTTCCAAAGATATCACGTGGTTGGAAACTGAATATCTGAGTTGGCTGCCACATCTGCTCCATGTTCATACCTTTAAACCCTGACAACTGGCCTTTTCCCAATACTCATGAAAGTGTGTACGCAGGGCCTACACAGCAACTGTGTAGCGCATTTTTCCAAAATTCCTCTTAAGTGCCCTCCAGTCTTAACAAAACACCACCATGCTACTATAAGCCTCTCCAAACATCAGAATCATACCATTATACTTATCAAAACAACATCTACAACTTGAATTTGAGACAAAAAACAAAATTTCAGACTTCAAACAAGGACCTGTTACCTCCTCTTCCTTTTGGTAGAGGTCTTGCTCGTGGAAGCTTAGGTCTTTGAACCTTGAGGTGTGGGATCATTTTACTCAATGGGCACTAGCAGAGTAGGTTTTGCTTCATACATAGCCTTAGATCTCAGTCTTGGCATGCTTCTAGGTGAAGGTGGTTTGGTTACCTCCTTGTACTTCTTAACCAGTCTCCATGCCTCATCTAAACTCTTTTTCCTACTCCTCGACTTTGCATTCAATACTACATTCATAACATAGAGGTTTTTACAATGTCTTCTTATAGGAATGGAGCATTTCACAAAATCTTCACCTCTGTTGAGGGCTCTAGATGCCTCATGAACCTCTGTGTCACAGTTCTCAAGAACATGTTTCACAGATCTATTATAATTCTGATTCTCTTACCTAGACTTCTTAACCTGCTCCTGACTTTCCTCATTCTCTTCTAGGAATCTCTTATATTCCTTCCTTTTATCAAAATGTGGATTACTAGGTGCTTTAGCCACCTTTTTCATCTATTGCACATAACTAATTTTTCACTTGGCTTCTCTAGTTGTGGGCCCACTAGACTCCACTCCAATCTCTTTATCCTATTCAAAAAATGAGACATGTTTAATTTTACCCTTAAAAATAGTTTTAGGAGGTGTCTCTACCTTTTCAACTGCTAGTTGGGCTGCTTCCTTCAGGTCTCTATTTTTTTTGTTCAGGAATGTTGTCTTCATCTGATATTTAGAAAGGGCTTCTTTCATCTTGATCATCTTAGGTTCTTATTCCTCATATTGTATGGTATATTTCTCATATTTTATTGGGTCTTCTTCTTGTTCAAACTCGATTGGTTCATCTTGCTTTTCTTCTTCTTCTTTATTGTCCTCTTGCTTTTCTTCTTGTTTATATTTTGATATTTCAACAACTACCTGAGGGTCTGTCCCCTCCACATTCTTCCTGTCCCTTGACCTAGTCCTAGGCCTCATCACGAACGCTTCATTCTTGATTGTTTTGTTGGGTTGTGTTATATTCTTTCCACGACTAGCCACATAGTTAACCAGGGGGTTAAAGGGGGGCCGGAGCCCCCCCTTCGTTGTGCCAATTGTGCAGCGAGGTTGTTATAGGGGGTTTGAGTGGGGCAGGAAGCCCCCCTCTACAGGGTCCAAGGTAGTGCCCCCAAGAAAAAAAAATTGGACCCTATATTAGGTTGGGCGGACCTACCTATGGTTTTGTTCATGCTTTTCGCACATGGTTTTGGACGCGATGGTTTTCAGTCCATGGTTTTGGACACAATGGTTTTGAGTCCATGGTATTGGATGCTTCGGCATGTATAAATATGTATTGTAACATTGAAAGGAATATAATGAAAAATCAAGCTGGTAGTCCCGATTTTGGGATCCAGGGGAAAATCTCCATGTATGTGTTTTATGTGTTATGCTCTCACATTGTTTATTTTCTATGTTTTAGAATTCGTATGCAGGTAATTTATGTACGGGGTTAAAACCTACATTTGGTATCAGAGTTGTCTTGGCTTCAAGGGGATGCCTTTGTTGCTGACAGGTTTCGCTTGGACCTGTGGTAGACCCTGTTTAGTGGGAGATCTGCGGGAATGATTATGGTGGTGAAAGAATATGGCGAGCAGTGGAAAGATAGAGATCAATAAATTTAATGGTCAAAGTTTTGAGTTATGGAAACTCAAGATGGAGGATCTGTTGGTGGATAAAGATCAGTGGATCGCGGTAGATCCAGGTACTAAACCAACGGGAGTGTCTGATGAAGAATGCAAAAGTTGGATCGGAAGGAAAAGATCACAATATGATTGTGTGTCTCAGATTCAGTATTGCTGAATGTATCAGGGGAAGCTACAATGAAGGATTTGTGGGACAAGTTAAGGACTTTGTACCAACCTAAGTCTCTGGTCAATAAATTGTTCCTACAGAAAAAGTTGTATAACCTGAGGATGAAAGATGGAGACTCAGTGACAGAGCATTCAAATGCATTTAATACTGTGGTAAGTCAGTTATTGTCTGTTGATATTAAAATTTCAGATGAAGATAAGTGCATTAGTTTGTTGTGTTTTCTACCAGATTCGTCGGATAGTCTAGTTATTACAATAGGTAGCAACGCAACTGCCTTGTAGTTTGATGAAATAGTCTCATCCTTACTGACGGAGGATATGAGATGGAAAAATATGGAGAGCCAGAATGGTGATGCCTTATCTGTATGAGGACGATCCCAGAACAAAAAACAAAAATAAGTCATCGAGTGGGAGATCTAAATCTCTAGGAAAACCTGTAAAGGTGGTGTGCTAGATATGCGAAAAGGAAGGGCACTACAAAAGGGACTGTAAATATAAATCTCCTGACAAAGGAAAGGGATCTGATGATGCTCCTTCTGTAGAGGCAAAAAACACCTTAGATGAAGGTGGGGATGTGTACTTGGCTTCTTCAAGTACACATGTAGATCATAAGGCATGGTTTATTGACTCAGGTTCATACTTTCACTTCACTCCCCATAGAGGGTGGTTCTGAGAGTATGAGAAATATGATGGCAGTGATGTCTTTGTAGGGGATGATAGGAAGGCTAGAATCATTGGTCACAGAAAAGTAAAGTTGAAGTTGAAAGGTGGAAGGGTTAGAATACTTCCGGGTGTTCTGCATATTCCTGAATTGGCTAGAAATCTGATTTATGTAAGAAAGTTGGATGATGCAAGTGTAAAAATAGTGTTCGAGAAGGATACCTGCAAGATGGTTTGGGGAGAACTGGTATTGATGATGTGAGTTCGGATTGGAACTCTATACAAGCTGCAAGGTAGCAATATTGTTGATGGGTACAACAGTTCTGTGGTTCTTGAAAGTGAAGTAGAAAATCTAGTGGTCTCTGGAGAGAAAACCATGTTGTGGCATTAAAGGCTTGGACATATTGGAGAGAAGGGTCTTCGAATACTTCATGGTAAAGGTTTGGTAGAAGGTATGAGTAATAGCTCTCTAGATTTTTATTTCTGTGAAGATTGTGTATATGAGAAGCAGAATTGGGTGAGTTTCCCCTTTGGTGGTAAGAGGGCGAAACAAATATTAGAGCTTGTGCATAGTGATGTGTTTGGACCTGTGAAGATTCCATCACTAGGTAAGTTTGTGTACTATGTATAATTTATAGATGACTTCTTAAGGAATTCATGGATATATTTCCTTAAGAAAAAATCTGAATTCTTTGACAGGTTTAAAAGATTTAAGGCTCTGGTGGTAAACCAAACAGAGAAGAAGATAAAGGTGTTGAGGTCAGATAACAGTGGAGACTTTTGCAGCAAGGAATTTGAAGAATATTGTAAGAAGTGTGGTATAGCATGACAAAAGACTACTCCGTACACACCTGAGAAAAATGGAGTTGCAGAAAGAATGAACAAGATGTTGATGGAAAGGGCAAGAAGCATGCTCAATGGTGTCGGGTTAGGACAGGAATTCTGGGCAGAGGCGGTGGAGACATCATGTTACCTGGTCAATAGATCACCTTCATCACCATTGGAGGATAAGACTCCACAAGAGTTATGGACTGGTAAGAAACCCTCTCTTTCACATCTGAGGTTATTTGGATGTGATGCATATGTACATGTTCTAAAGGAGAAAAGAACCAAGTTGGATACTAAATCTGAAAAGTACATCTTTATTGGGTATAAGGATGGTTTAAAGGGTTATAAGATTTGGAACCCAATAACAAGGAAAGTTGTTTGCAATCGAGATGTGGTGTTCAGAGAGGTGAAAGATGTTACGAAACATGAAGTCCCATCAAAGGAACCTGAGAAGATAGAGTTTGAGCTAAAGGAGGAATAATCAAACTCTATAGCAGAAGAGGAACCATAAGATGAAGAGCCACAAACTCCAGGTGTGAGAAGATCAGTTCGAGAAAGAAGGTAGCCATAAAGGTATAGGCCATCTTCTTTCTGTTCAAATTTTACTTTATCTATCACTGATGATGTTCCCAAAACTGTGAAGGAGGCAGTAGATTCAGAGGATGGCAAACTCTGGAAAGAGGCCATGGTTGATTAAATGGCATCTTTTCACAAAAATGAGGCATGGGATCTGGTGGAGTTTCCAGCTGGAAGGAAACCAATTGGCAGAAAATGGGTGTTAAAGAAGAAGACAAATGCAGAAGGAAAGGTGGAGAAATACAAATCTCGGTTGGTAGAAAAAGGTTATTCCCAGGTGCTGGGAATTGATTTTGGTGATATTTTTTCTCCTGTTGCCAAGGTAGCTTCTATTAGATTATTTTTATCTGTTGTTTTTGCTTTTGATTTTGAGGTAGAATAAATGGATGTGAAGACAACATTTCTTCATGGGGATCTGGAAGAAGAGATCTACATGAAGCAACCTGAAGCCTTTGTGGTGAAGGGTAAGAAAGAACTGGTATGCAAGTTACAGAATTCTCTGTATGGGTTAAAACAGTCACTAAGGATGTGGTATCAAAAATTTGGTACATTTATATGGGGACATGGCTTCACCAGAAGCAAAGAAAATCACTGTATGTATTTTAAATTAATTGGTGACTGTGTTATTTATTTGCTCTTGTATGTGGATGATATGTTGCTGGTTGGAAATGACAAAGAAATTATCAAGGATTTAAAGACCCAATTTTCCCTCAAATTCGACATGAAAGATCTTGGTGCTGCAAACTATATTTTGGGCAAGGAAATTAAAAGAGATCGGGCAAAGAAGAAGCTCTAGTTAAATTAGAGGAAGTATGTCGAGACAATACTGCAGAGGTTTAATATGCAGGATAGTAAATCAGTGAAGGTTCCTATTCCTGTAGGTGTGAAGTTACCTGCCGAACAATGTCGCAAGACACAAGAAGATGAAGAGGACATGTCCCATGTTCCATATGCAAGTTCATGGTCTGTACTAGACCAAACATTTCACATGCAGTGGGAGTATTGAGTAGTTTTATGTCAAAACCAAGGAAGGAGCATTGGACAACAGTGAATCGGGTTTTTATGTATTTGTGTGGCACTAGTGATTATGGTTTGTGCTACCAAGGAAGACCAGGATTGGACAGAGTTTTGGATATTCGTGCCTTTGTTGATGTTGACTAGGCTGAAGATCTGGATCAGGGAATATCTACAAGTGGGTATGTGTTTAACCTATTTGGAGGTGCAGTCAGTTGGACGAGTAAGAAACAATATGTAGTGGCAGTATCAACTACAAAGGCTGAATACATGGCAGCCACTCATGCAAGCAACGAAGCATTTCGGTTCCAGAGATTGTGTTCAAGTATGGGGTTAGTGCAGGGAGCTATAAGGACAGACTGTGACAGGCAAAGTGAAATTTTCTTGGCAAAGAACCCTGCTTACCATTCAAAGACAAAGCACATTGATGTTCAGTATCACTTTGTGAGGGATATTATAGAAGACAAAAAAGTGTTGCTGGTAAAAGTGGACACTTTGAAGAATACTATAGATGCATTGACAAAATCTATGAGCTTTGAGAAGTTCTCTTGGTGTAGAGAAACAATGGGTGTTTTAGGGCTAGATAAATGACTAAGCTCTCTTGTGGCACCCTGTGGAAAGAAAATAACAAGTGGGAGAATGTTGGGTTGTGTTATATTCTTTCCACGACTAGCCCACATAGTTAATAAGGGGGTTAGACAGGGGGCGGAGCCCCCCCTTTATTGTGCAACGGGGGGGTTACAGGGGGGTGGAAGCCCCCCCTATCTAGTGGCTTTGAGGGGGTCGAGTAGTCCCCGGCGCCCTAGGGAAATTTTTTTTGGACCCTATATTAGGTTGGGAAGACCTACGTATGGTTTTGTGCATGGTTTTCGCACATGGTTTTGGATGCAATTCTTTTCGGTCCATGGTTTTGGACACGATGGTTTTTTATCCATTGTATTGGATGCTTCCACATGTATAAATATGTATTGTAACATCGAAAGGAATATAATGAAAAATAAAGCTGGTAGTCCCGGTTTTGGGGTCCAGGGAAATCTCTGTGTATATGTGTTTTATGTGTTATGCTCTCGCATTGTTAATTTTCTGTGTTTTAGAATTCGTATCAGGTAATTTCTGTATGGGGTTAAAACCTACATGTTTCTTCTACCTTAACCTGAAACTTGGTGGTCTAAGATGATGCCACGTAAACTTTGGTTTCTTGAGTTTTCTCTTTGCCTTTCGAAATCTGGTTCTTACCCTGCTTTCTAAGTTTACCTATGGACTTTTTGTTGGGTTTTTCATCCTTTACTTCAACTATATTGGTCTCTTTCACTATGTGGGTAATCTTCTGCCCATGTGTTTCATGGACCTCTTCCTCCTCACAAATGTTTAGTGATGAAGACTATGTACGACGTAGTAAACCAGTGCTAAGTAGAAATTCAAACCAATGAATCTTCCTCTTATCAACTGCAAACATGACCAAATGTTTAATGAGGGAGGAATGGAAAATATTGGAAATATGGTTATCTTTCTGCGTCTGAACTTTTATTGCCATCCTTTCTAGACTTTTGAATAAGAAGAAGGGTATTTTCATAGGTGTTTTTCTGTGAAATGCCATAGAAGTCTCAAATGATGTTGGTACACCCTGTTGAATCTACCCTCACATGTGAAATACCTATGGATCACTTTCAAAATCTCATTGTAATGGTCCTGGAGGTGGATGGTGGGGAAACTTGTAGCAAACTTATCATTGAACTTAGGCTTGACAAACTATTTAAAAGCTTAAATATCAAGCTCATCACCTTTGAACCATTTTTCACCTACTGTGGGGAGGCTTGTGGCATTTGCAATTAGTTTTTTTTGTGGAAATGATTTCCACATTCCCTAATTTCACTCTGCTACCATGGATGGTCATGGCGAAGAAGCTAGCCAATCTTGTATTATGACCCATTTACTGGACTTTCTGATAGAATGGAATGCAACCAGAATTCTCGAAAGTGACTCTATTGGCGTGTACATGTTAGAGAGTGAAAGCGTGTACAGGTCAGAGAGTGAAAGACTTGACAATTGTGACAATGAAAACTTCACTAAATAGCAGTATTAGACAGTGATGAAAAAGTAGGTTTCTAGTGTTCAAGGTGAGTGGGAAAGCACCCAATTACACTTTTCAATTTATCTTGACCATTCAGCATTGCATTATGGCTACGTTTCTCATTAATAAAACATGAATTCAAGCTAGAAATTTGACTGTATGCATGGTTGACAGCCAGGGTGTGCGTAGTGAAGTTTTTTTAAGAAAATGAAACAAGAGCTTTACTATGCATAATCAAAGCGTTGAACAATAAATTCACAGACTAGGTAACTGAATCCTACCTCCCATAATGTTGAGACTGATTTGCATGAGCTCTGGTACATTAGGGACACACTGCACAATGGTTGCGTAGCACTCTGCATAGAAACAACGCAACACAATTTCTGAAATTCTTTGTAATTTTCCTTCAATGTGTAACTAGCCTTCAGATCTCCTACACAATGAACTAATACATTTTCCTATGATCAAAACCCTGACTCAAAAATCATAATGACACCTCAAAAACTCAAATGCCCCGTTCCCATTAATGATTAAAAATTTTATGACCAAGTTCATGATGAATTTCCAGACAGTAGCTGGTCAAACTCATGATAGTGAAAATTCTTATGAGTTTGACCTTTTCCATGACAGCAAAATTATTTTCAAAGAAATTTGGCTATTAATAAACTAACTGACTCTAACATTGGCTCCATTGGGGATGGAAGTGTCCCTGTGAGGTGCCAAGAATGACACCACAGACTAGAAGCCTATCCATTGGGCAATAGAAATAATGTACAAAACTAATAAAAGACTGAAAAATCTAGAAACATTTACTGATCGAACTAACTAAAAAAGACTACATAACTGATAGACTCTAATTTGACAAAATGACTTATTTATGGAAACAGAAAGCCATGCCCTTATGGCCTTCACCTCAAGCTTCAAATCCCAACTACTACTACCCACATTTTCATTATTCAACAGTAAAGCAATATATATAATGACATCATCTTGAAACAGTGAAATTATATGAGAAAGTGCTTCAACAACCTTCCATTTACAGGACCTACTCCAAGTGGTTCATCAGACGAATCCTCAGGCAGATAAGCATTCTTTCTCATGAATGCAGTAATCTTAAATGGTCCCTTCCACATATTTTCGAACTTTACATGTTTTCCCTTGTCTTCATTCTGATCATCCCACTTTAATACCATATCTCCAATTTGAAAATCAGTTTCCTTTGTTCTTCTATCATGATTTATTTTTATTTTTTCTTCTCTCAGCTGTGTGTTTTTTAATACCTTTTCTCTGGACTGTTGCATTTGAATCATTAGGCCAATCCATCCCTGCATGTCATTTGGTTCTACCTCAACCTCCTGTAGTAGTTTCATGACTGGAACTCCCAATGAAGAAGGAAAAAGTGCATTTGTCCCATAGTCCAGCTTAAAAGGAGACATTCCTATTGACTTCTTGGTACTTCCACGATCTACCCACAGTGCGTGAATCAACTTTTTATGTCAACTCTTCTTATTCTCCTACAACAACTACTTGATAATGTTGACCAGACTTTTATTAGATGACTCAGCCAAGCCATTACCTTGAGGATAATAGGATGCTGACAGAACAATGTTTTATTTATGGAAAAATTATATCATCTTCTTTTGCTTAAAGGAAATATCATTATCTATGATAATTTTTTGTGGACAACCAAAATGAGACAAAATGTTACCTTCCAAAAATAGAATGATCGCCATGTTGGTAGCTTGTCTAGTGGGGACTTCTTCAATCCACATGTTAATATAGTTTGTTGTCTTTAAGATCCACATGTGTTGTCCAGATGAAGTGGGATGAATTTCACCAATAAACTCGTGTCCCCAATGCTGAAATCGTGAATCAATTGCTATAGGCTTCAGGGGTAGAGGGAGAAACCTTTTTTTGCCTTCAAGCATCTAACATTCCTGATAGTTGGCCACCTTTTTATAAACATCAGCAATAAAACTAGGCCAATAAAGGCTAGCTCTTAGGATCTTGTTTGTTGTGGTTTTACAATACAAGTTCCCACCACAATCTCCTTTGTATAACTCCTCCATTACTACTTGAGCCTCGTCTTCTAACACATAATTGAGCAGCATTCCATCAGGATCCTTCCAATATAAGAACTGATCAATAATGCAAAATTTTACTGCCTTCAATTTTAGAAAGCGAGCTTTAATTTTAGGCCAATCTAGAGGTGCTTGTAAATGTTGCAACACATATAAAATATCAGCATACCATGGTGAGGAAGTGTTATAGACATATTTGGGCTTTGCAACGCCAATCTTATATGTCCCTAAAAAGTGTTGTTTCACACCCTAAAGGAACAAGGTCAACTGATTACATCATCTCCCAGAAGTTCTCCATGGAAAACTGCTCAGAACAGGTCAAAACTAGACCATACAGACTGCTCAGTGCTAAGGGTGTGATGCATCTCACCTGCCACATGAAAAAAGTGTGATGCATACTAAAAAGCCCTTCTGTAGGGTGCGATGGGCGAGAGTAGACAAATGGAAGAGTCAGTTTACAAGGTGGATGATCATGGAATCTTCCAAAAACTTCTCCTGTGACACTTGCCTCTCTGAATTCACCTAGGGATGACTAAAAGATCATGAATATCCAAGTGGAACCAAGAACTATCAGAGAGAGGACACTAATCAAAATCCCAGAAGCTGACTCACCCCCCTGCAAACATCTATATATGGATCCCTCATCCCAGAGATCTAGAGGCTGGAATCTTGTATTTTGTAAGGAAGTGCTGTTGGTTTCTTGGTGGAACATCATAGTGTTGGGTGATCTAAGCTTTTCATGAGGTGAAGAAGGGCTTTCATGCTAGGAGGAGGACACTGGGTCAGATCAATGGGTTGTAATCCTCTCTTCTACTCTTTCTATCACTAAAGCTATTCAAGTTTTCCTCCACATTCTTGTACGTTTGATGATATATGCATTTGTGTGGTCAATATATATCTGGTCCTATATTCTTTATGATTGTAGATCTATGTACTTTGATGGTATTATGCTGCTTTGACTTTACAGGTGCTCTTTGAAGTAGGGTAAGCAAGGAAGGAGCAGCAAAGATTTGTCAGAGGGGAGAGGAAACAAGCAAGGAGCCAAGCGAAAGACTGAGGTTGGTACTCTCTTCTTCTCTCTCATCTACTTCTCATAAAGGAAAACAAAAGTAACTTTAGTTTGTTTGCTTCTAAGATAGCTAGCCATCTTAGTGGGACTAGCAGCTCTGAATGGACACTAGATTTCCCGATAACAAAATGGCGACTCCGCTGGGGAGCGAATAGCTTGTTTGCATGTATGTATTTGTTTGCTTTATAAACTACAAATGGAGCCCGCATTTAAGCCAACTAGCCTTCGAACTGCATTTGTTATGCAAGTGCAAAGTAGATCAATGTTGCTTCAGTCCATCTTCGGGTTTTGTTTATAAACTGAACAATTGATTTGCAAACATCCTAATTGCCCTCGTGGTGGCTCAAGTAACCTCATTAGATCAGCTCATGTGATTTGCATTTACTGACTATCATTAGCTTGGCCTAAACCCCTGAACTAAGCTGCAAAGGGACCAAAAACCAAGTTGAAGTCTCGTCCCTGGACCATCGCACCTTCTCCTCTTGGCAATCTGGATGCATCGCACCTCCCATGTGCAGTAGGTGAGATGCATCCCTATTTCCCTGTGTTACAGGTGTGATGATCAGATAAGACTAATTCTACCTCCAGATTTTGGTTTTTTCTTCACTCTCTTCAGCTTTATTCAGGAGTTTTGTTGTCTGTGATCAGTATACCACTGTGGAAACTCACTTCCTTTGCATTATTCAGCCTCCATTGTATAAAGAATTGTGAATTTTTTTATGTATTTTTCGCCATTTACAGTTCACTTTTACAAAGAAGTAGCTTAATCAAACCATTTTCTTTTGATTTGGAAGTGTCGCAAGTGTTGTTTTCAATCAAAGAAAAGAATCCTACTACTCTTGATGGTCGATTACACTGTTACTCTTGTATTTGATTTGAATTAATAGTTTTTCAAGTGTCGAAAATAGTTTTCAATTCAAAATCGCAAAGTGTCGTCATTGTCTTCATTTAATCTTTTGAAGAGAAAATTGTTAATACTGTCTCTTTGAAAAGATAATTCAAATTTGTACTTAGCATTCTTTTTGTCATTCACACATTAAGAAAGCGGAAAACAAATACATGCATGTGCATTTGCATTTAGACTGCTTGTTGATTTTGATTT
>APFE031538412.1:1144-16191 GCA_000404065.3 Pinus taeda | reverse complement strand
TAACTTACAATTAATTAACCAAATGTTTAATTATATGATTTTAATATAATACTAAAAAAAAAAACTGTTTAATTATATAACGAATGTAAACCCTTTTAATTTTTGTAAATCGTTACCTTATTTATATAGATATTAAACCAACTTTATATTAACTATTCAAGTATATGTAAGTTTTAATATTGCCCCTTTTTAGATTTTAACTATATTTAAAAACTAACTACAGATTTGTTAATAAATTAAGTTTATAATATTCCTGTAATTTTTAACTTATATATCTTATTCTCTTTCTCTCTCTCTATATATAATTTTTATGGAAAAATACCTTATTCTATAATTTAATTCTAACTAATAAACTAAAAGATTCTTATTTTATTTTTACTTAAAAAAAGTCAATTCAAATATACAATTTATTTCCCATTAATTAATTTAGATTTAAAGATGATAATAGCATTATTATATATATTAATTATATTATATAATATATAATATATTCTCCTGTCCATATCCCTTGGTCAAGTCAGGTTAGCCATTTCCTAGTCAAATATAGCTGTTAGCGAGTCTAGCTGACTAATTCAATATAGTCATTGCCTTGTCAAATTTAGCCATTGGATGTTCTACTATGTCTATTTAACATGCAGCGTGGATCTAAATCTTCAACTTGTCCTGACGATGAACCACACTCGATTCTAAACGCGTTGACAAATGCATTTGAATGTGATTTACGCCAAAGAATCTTCTAAAAAAACTTGATATGGATCACAAAAGCTTAAACTCAATAATTGAATCCCCACACGGAAGAGCCACTGCAACTAAGGTTCATAGTTTTGAACGGGCACACTTGCAGGTTTCAAAGTTGAAGACAGATTTGGCGTTTCTCAAAAGATGTAGAGATTCCTCTACCACCCCTATTTTTTCCCAAATCAGTCATTGCCTTCACACTCCTCAGAACAATCCAGTATTTCTGAAGTCCAGTATAGCATTGCTGAGATTTGAGATTAACAGAGTTAGAAAAACCCTAGATCTGCTTTCTCAAAATATTATGGCTTTACATTTGGAACTTTCATGCTTGATTTCTGCCTCCCTCTGGGCCAGAGTTGATGCGTGTTGAGCTCTTATATGCATATGTATAGAAGATCAATGGAGGCAAAAACAGACTTCAAAGTTTCAGAAATTAACCTGTAAACCTTCTGCTTACAACGACCCTTTCCCATCAGTTGTTGCATTCTCTCATAGCGGAATTTCGACCAATCAGAGGTCTGCCCTTCAAACTTGGGTCTTCAATACTTCTGGCGCTGCCCACCTGCCCGTGGATTCGATTCTGGCTTCTAGTTTTGTTGAGGAGGCCTGCTCCCCTCCGATTCCCATCATCTCGAAATCTGGCCAACCTTCCAACGTTCATGTATATCCTCCTAAAACTGGCATAGGAACCTGCTCCCCTTCATTTGCTTCTTGTTCGAGATCCAACCACCCTTCCGACAATCCTGTTTATCTTCCACATGATGGCCCTGCACATTCATCATCTAGCTCTTCAGGGACAACATTACGGTCCACCCTACTCCATATGAACTGATACTCTGTGTTTTGTCGTTCTGGCTCAAATAGATTCAGGAGCCTGGTCTCATCGTTCCCTTCAGATTTCGAGGAGCCATCACCGCACATTGACCGCCTCCTTTCCAATCTGCCGACCCTCCTCACTCTTGCCAATAGACGGGTCGTCTCCATGTCGATCAGTCAGAGTGATAGGTTGGCCTAGCCTGTTCCTCATCCGGTCTCAAGCGGCCCATTGCGTGGTTCGTGAGAGGATGGTTGCACAAGTATGTTGGGCTCTCATTTATTAAGTTACTATAACTTAAATAAAAATCAATTTGATAATTCATTTTTGGATAACAGAGGAATAGGGATAACAAATAACATTAAAATAAATTTATGTAACAATAATAATAAAATAGGTTTATGTAATGATAATAAAACAAGGTTATGTAATAATAATAATAATAACATTAAATAAGTTCATATAATTAAAATAATAAAAAATGATATAATAATAATAAAAATAAATAGTCGACATAATAATAATTTTAATACTAGTAGTTTTGGAACATATTAGTGGTTAATAAAGATAAGACTAACAAAAATGATAATAACAATAAAATTAACTGAATGTGATGCACTCAATAATCAAGGTATACTTATAAGAAAAATAATAATAATAATAATAAATAACAACAACAATCCCCCCCCCCGACTTCTCGTAACAATAAGGTTGTCAATATTTCTAGTTTTTCTTTTCCCCCTTCTTTTTTTAATCTTTTGGGTAAAGGTCTAAATTTTTCCCTGATCCCTAAGAAGATCCCCGTTGAAGATATTATTTGTGACGTAGAGTTTGGGATTAAGGTCTTACCCAATAATATCAAGGACACTATTAGGCAAAATTGCGTTGTTGTCCTTAGGAAAGCAAAGCCCGCTAGCAGCAACATCAGCAAGGAATAATTTGATGCCCTAAGATCCTTAAACCAGAACAAAGATGTCGTGGTTCTAAAAGCCGAAAAAGGAGGGGTTGTCGTCATCCTTAACAAATAGGACTATTTCTAGAAGATGTTGGATCATCTTTGTAACAATGGAAGCTATAAAAAGCTTTCCAAGAATCCCTTGAAAAAGATCTCAAGAACTGTGGCTAATGCTATCAAGTCCAGTAGCTCTGTGGGTTCTCTCTGCCATAAACTCATTGAGAGTAACCCCATTACTCCAAGTATCTATGGGCTTCCAAAGATTCACAAGGAGGGGGCTCCCCTTAGGCCCATCGTCAACACCATTGGCTGTCCTACTTACCTTCTCGCTAAATACCTTGCCTTGAAGCTTAAGCCCTTAGTTGGCCTGATAGGGTCTTTCGATAAAGACTCTACATCCTTTGTTGAAGAACTTCAGAGCATAAAGCTTGACCTGGCGGATATTCTTGTGAGTTTTGATGTGGTCTCCCTTTACACATGCATTCCTATAAATGAGAACATTGATGTTATTAACCAACTCACAGACCTTGATATCACTCGTTTAGTGGAGATATGTCTCACTTCCACTTTTTTCAGCTTCGAAGGTGAGTTTTATGAGCAGACTTGTGGTGTTGCCATGGGCTCACCCCTATCTCCTGTTGTTGCTAACCTTTTTATGGAATATTTTGAATCCAAGGCCTTGGCCTTAGCCCGTCTCTTGCCCAAGCTCTAGAAGAGATTTGTTGATGACACTGATGTCATTTGGTCTCATGGCTAAGAAGAATTGGATCTTTTCTTCAAGCATCTCAAAAATCAATCCCCCGCCATTAAGTTCACTATGGAACAAGAAGTCGATGGATGCCCTCCTTTCCTCGGTGTTCTTATTTCAAGGAATATTGACGGTTCCTTCTCCTACCAAGTGTTTCAAAAGAAAACACACACTGAGTAGTATCTTCATGCCATCTCCCATCTTTTCCCAGCTCAAAATTTGGGTGTTCTCAACACACTTGTCACTCGCGCGTTGAGAATCTTTGATGAAAAGAGTCTTGATAAAGAGAAGGCCCACATCCTTAATGTCTTTGTTAATAATGGTTATAGTAGGCACCTCGGTAAGAAAGCCTTCCTTAATGCTAGCAAGAATTCATTGATAAAGAAAAACCCTAAAGGTCAAATCTCGGGGGTTCATCTTCCTTTCATCCAAGGGACTACTAATAAGATTGTCATGATTCTTAGGAAGCACAATGTTCCCTCTACTTTTAGACCTCTTAACACAATCTGTAGCTCCCTCCAGTCGATGAAGGACCCGGTTGACCCCAAAGACATGAAAGGTGTCTATGTTATTCCTTGTTTTTGTGGGACCCCCTACATTGGCGAGACTAGTCATTCTATTAATCAGAGGATTAATGAGCACTCAGCCGACTTAAAACATGGGAGGGCTCGGTCTTCCACCTTAGCAGAGCATGCTGAAAAGACAAAACATCACGTGTGTATTAAGGAGGCTCCTGTTATTGTCAGGTTGCTCAGTTTCATCACCGGAAATTTAAGGAAGCCATTGAGATTGAAAAAAGGCCAAACAATCTCAATAGAGATGACGGCTGGAAAACTAGCAATTATTGGATCCCTGCCCTCTCCTCCTAGCCGTTTTCCCCCCCTGGCCCCACTCTTTCAGTGTTCTTCCTCAATTTCTGGAGCGTCGGTATTTCCTATTTAATCATCCCTTTGATTTTATATTTTTATTCGCTTGATCTCATTCCCTTCCTCTCTATTAATATTATAATCTCCATCGTTACTCAAGTAATAAATTTCCTTTTATAAATACTTTCTTTTCCTTATTATTGATGAATGTTTTTAAGATGAGAACTAATAACTAACCTACTTTAAAACAATCCTCTTATTTTTTTCCCTTTGATTTAATTAATTTTTATCCTTGGTCCCTATTCCCTGAACTTACTGAGTTATCCCTTTACGAATTTTTCTTATTATAATTTAGTAATATTTTTAGACAAGGCTTAAGTTTATATTTATTTTAATAGCTTTATTAATAAGATCCATTAATAGATTTAACAACATTCAGTATAATAATAATGTTGATAATGTTGACGCACACTTAATTTTTTAATTATATATGGATGTAATATTAACCCCTTTGATTAAACATGAATAAAGACTATCTTTCAATTAATTAATTAAATGTTTAATTATATGATTTTAATATAATACTAAAAAAAATTGTTTAATTATATAGCCAATGTCAACCCCTTTAATTTTTGTAATTCGTTACCTTATTTATATAGATATTAAACTAACTTTATATTAACTCTTTAAGTATATGTAAATTTAATATTTACCCCTTTTAATTTAATATAATTAAAACTAACTTACAGTTAGTTTTTTTTTTTAACATCTAGCTGAATCGGCAATGGCAGTGGTATCGTACTCGCGTTACACGGGGTCGAATACCACCGGCTACCACTATAACAGCTACAAGGAACCGCCCATCCTGCAAGGAACAGTCCCGCCCCTCAAGATAAGACGAGACTTGAACCCGTGACCTGCACAATGGCACGAATGACTTAGCAGACCACGAGACCAAACCCCTGCGACAGTTACAGTTAGTTTAATAATTAGTGAATTATGTAATTTTTAATTATATCTATATATATAATATATATATATATATATATATATATATATGAATTAATACCTTATCTAATTTATATTTGATTCTAAACTAAATGAGAAATAAAGATTATTTATTTTACTTAAATACAGGTCAATTTCAATATATACAATTGTTTCCCATTAATTAATTTAGATTTAAAAAATGATAATAAGGATATTTTAATATATATATATATATATATATATATATATATATATTATATATAATATATATATATACACACACGTTATATTCTCTTTTAACTTAGTAACCGGAGAACCCACAGTAAAAACCATTTATAACTTAGTTCTCCGGTTACTAAGTTAAAAGATATAAACCACAGAGGTCTTAAATCCAGAATTATATTCTCTTGTTCATATCCCTAGCTGAAGTCTGGTTTGGAGTTTCATAGTCAAATATAGCCCTTAGCTAGTCTAGCGAACCAATTCAATATAGTCGTTCCCTCATCAAATTTAACTTAGTAACCGGAGAACCCACAGTAAAAACCATTTATAACTTAGTTCTCCGGTTACTAAGTTAAAAGATATAAACCACAGAGGTCTTAAATCCAGAATTATATTCTCTTGTTCATATCCCTAGCTGAAGTCTGGTTTGGAGTTTCATAGTCAAATATAGCCCTTAGCTAGTCTAGCGAACCAATTCAATATAGTCGTTCCCTCATCAAATTTAGCCGTTGGATGTTCTGCTGTGTCTATTTAACATGTAGCTTGGATCTGAATCTTCAACTCATTTTAACGATAAACCACACTTGTTGATTCGAAACAGGTCAACAAATACATTCAAATATAATTTATGCTAAAAAAATCTTATAAAAAAATTAATATAACTCACATAAACTTAAACTCAACACGTTACACATATTCAACCAATGCCAACATTCAAAGTAGAATATGTTGTCGTTTTCCATATTGATGTTTGAAAACTATTTTAAGTTGAAATTACGTGTATGTTCTGAATAGGTGTATTTTCTTTGTGATGATATATTGGAATATTTGAAACCAATGTCAACATTCAAATTAGAATATGTTGTCGTTTTCCATATTGATATTAGCAAGGTATAACATCAATATATTTAGCAAAGACGACTCCTATATTATATTATTTTGATTCAAGTATCTAGGTGCTGTAGGTAGAAAACCATAATGATGATTAATTCTACATTGCAAAATGTCTACAGACACGTGTTCATAATGGAAGAAACGTCTTCATAAGAAAAGGACAACCACGTTTTTATTTTTAGTGTAATTTTAAACGACACTACACCTTGGAGATCACGATATGATAAGAAAATTTGGATTATGTTTTAATAAAAAGTATGTGAACATTAAATATTTTGAGATTAATACTAAATCCAAACTAGTATAAAATTCATCAGACTAAAATTCAAAACATTTTTTCCCCCATATATAATAAAAATCATGCATTGTTGTCCACAATAAAACATCCAAAAAATCGTCCAAATTGAAACTTTAGATAAAAATTTACTTGCTAAAATACTTTTATCAAAATATTAACTAAAAATTACATACATCCATAAATCAAAGGAGATTAACCATCGATCTATCGATTGTTACAAAGTAAAGACTAATAATTCACTTTGAATTTGGAAAAAAATCTAAGCAAAATATTAAAGTTCAGAAATTATTTTAAAATATACAAACATATTCTCCACTCACCGAAGAAAAACGGACAATCAATTATTTGAATTTAAAAAAAATCAAAATATTGAATCTCTAAAATATTCATAAAATCTAAGACATATACTCCCCCTCACCAAAGAAAGAAAATGAAAGGACTATCATCGGCACTCGTTAATAGTATCCGGATCAATATTTTTTTTTTAAATTGGGTATGGATAGTTATTTTTATTTGGAATTTGGTTATTATTTTTTTTATAAAATTTAAGAGTGAGAGTGTTTAAATTGTTTTTTAAAGTGGAAATAGATTTAATATTATAAAAAAAATTGAGGCATTTAAAATTTAGTATTTCTTAAAAAATTTACATTATTTTGTCAAAATCATATTTGAATTTTGATACGTAGTCTCTTTAGACTATGCAATTTTTTATTTTTATTTTTATTTTCTATTAAACAAATGAAGTTGATTTTTTTGAAGTTTGCTTAGTTCAATAACAAAATATATTGGACCATTAGTAGGTCAGTAAGTCATTTCATGTGGCATGGTTTTCCTTGAATAAGGATGATGATGAGTCATCTTGCGTAGCAACCAGAGATAGTAATCCTCACTATTGATTTAACAATTGAGTTATAATATTTTTGTCACCGTGTATATATATATTATATATTATATATATATATATATATAATAAGATATAAGATATATGTTTAGTTAAGTTATAATTTAAATATATGTCATTATTATTATTAAAAGTTATAGATAGAGTAGTTTTAAGGGTTAGTTCAATTGGTCAAGGTCTTGTTGCTAAAGCACTTTGTTATTAGGAAGTCACGAACAATTCGCCTTAAACTCCCTCCAAATTAGACTCAGATTAATTTAATTTCTTTCAATAAATTTACTCTAATTTTCTATCTATATATATTATTTATTCAATCTTATTTATAGTTTTCATTAATATTAAAAATTTTGAGTTTTTTTTTTTTAAATTTTTGCTATTGTTTCACATTAATAATGTTATTAAATAAATAAAAAAATAAGATTTAACTAATTAATAAGTTAATCGAAAAAAACATTTTATTAATTACAAATTTAATAGGAATGTTATGAAAATTTCGTGTATGAATATAATTTTACCATGATTCAAGCGATTCAAGTTTAGGCACTATAATATTTTTATCCTTTCGATGTGTTAGATTGGTTATGTTACATGTATAACTCGTAAAAAAATTAATAGTTTTATAATGATGAAGTTAAGCGACACTAGTTTAAACAAAATAACATTATGAATAAATGATGTTCATGAATAAATGTTGTAAATATGTTGTATGGAATTTTGATAAGGAGTTCAACGCATGATTTTTATATACCATGTGGTAGATCTTTTACAATATATTTGAAGTATGTAAATATTATTTTAAAAATAAATATAAAAGGGCTAAATTATTTTGGAGAGTATAAGGTTGATTTAACTTTTATTCCTATGTTTTCACTTTTAAGTCAATGATTAATTACGTAGGGTTGTTGGTAAGGATGTTTAACTCACATGGTGATGGGGTATAATTTTTAGGTAATTTTTATTTATAATTAAATTTTTAACGTGATATTAATTATAAATAAAAATAAAAATAAAAATTGTCAATATTTTGTTTCTATATATGCTCACAAAAATAATAATTATATTTATCTTTATTAATTAAGTAAATACTAAATTAAAGATATGAATGTATATATTGGATTTTTATCAATAAATTATTAAAATTATAAATTGGCATTAATATATATGGCATTTCTCGAACAATAAGATAAAAGCAATTTCTATTCTATAGAATACTTACATAGAAAATAAATGATATCAAGATAACACATTTTTGTGTTATATAATGTATACATGCACTTTAAAAATATATATAATTTTATGAAAATATAAAACATGCTTTAAAAGTATATCAATGAATTATTAAAATTATAAATTGGCATTAATATATATGGCATTTTGGAACAATAAGATAAAAGCAATTTCTATTCTATAGAATACTTAGAAAATAAATGATATCAAGGTAACACATTTTTGTGTTATATAATGTATACATGCACTTTAAAAAATATATAATTTTATGAAAATATAAAACATGCTTTAAAAGTATTTCCTTGGTATAAATAAATATTGACATTAATCTATATCTTGCAGGTTTTTAAACAAAAGATAAACTCACATGGTTATGAAGGCACCGTGTTTGGATATAAATTTACTTTTTTTTTTTTGTCATATTTGTTAGTTTTTTATTTATAATTATTTTTTTAATGTAGCATTAATTATAAAGAAAGAACTAAAATAATCATTGTCAACATTGTGTCCTTCCTCTTTATTGAGACGCACACACATATACACACAAAAAGTGGTAATTGTGTTTATTTTCAATCAATTAGGTAAGTACCAAGTTAAAGATATGAATGTAGACAATGAACCTTTTATTGATGAGTTACTAAAATTATGGGTTGGCATCACCATATATGACATTTCTGGACCAATATGGAAAAAACAATTTATATTCCATGAAATACTTATATAGAAAATAAATGATGCCCTAGGGCTAACACATTTTTGTGTTATATAATGTATACATAAACTTTAATAGGTATATAACTTTATGAAAATATAATGCATGTTTTTAAATTAATTCCTTGGTATAAATAAATATTGACATTAATCCATATCTTCCAGGTTTTTAAACAAAAGCTAAATTTGATTATCTAATTTATGGTCTTAAAATGAAAATTTTCCATTCAACAAGATCAGGAGTAAAGTATTTGATGAGTATAGGCACTTCATCCCTAAGAACCATAGATATTGAAATACTGAAAAATATTTTTCCACTGAGACAGAAGAGAGTTGAATAAAACCACAAAGAATGACATCTCACCTATGAAAGTTAGAATATAATAGAAATCATTAAGGTGAACAATTAGTCTATATAACAGATATAATGTTTTACAAAATTTAACTATATTGAATTTTATTCACTATATCTAACAATTATTGTTGTAATTTCATTTATGTTTCAGAGAGGCCATCAAGGCATTAATAGGGTTCCATGAGGAAAGCAAAGTTACCCTATACAATTCATTATGTTTCCCTACTATGAGTATCTATAAATACTTCATTTGTTTGATACAATGCATATGGGGAAGAATGTAATAAAAACATTATGGGTAGTATTAGATGGAATGAGTGACAATAAAAAATTGTCAAAATTTGTAGTGACATTAAGGAAGCCAATCATGTAATGCAAAATATGACTCCTTCAAATAGTTATGGATATCAATATAGTCTTCAATGGTTATCTACAAAAAAACAAAGCAATGTTGTAAAAGAGGTTATTCAAAAAATTAAATTGCCCATATAATTTTTTTCAAACTAATATAATATCTTAAAGAAGAAAAGTGAATTTGGTTGGATCAAAACTTATCACTGGCATACCTTCATTAAGGTAATTATTTTGTTATATTTCTATATTGGTATCCATTTTTTTTTGTTTTTTTTTTTCCAGTATGTTCTACCTCTATTTCTTCCAAAAAAACTTTGATAACAACATAAAACAAGTCATATATGATATTGGTGAATACATGAGGTAAGTAATGATTTCTACACAAAATGTTAAATATGGAACTTGTTGACATGTGTTTTACTTGCAACGTAAATATTTTCTTGTTGAAACTTGTGATCTACTTGCGTCATTTGTAGGTGGTTTTCATCTAAAATTTTCATAAAGGAGATATAAACTATTGGAGGAGTGAAATTCCAAGACTAATATGTGAAATGCAAAAATATATATCTCTAGAATTTTTTAACATGTAAAAACATTGCCTCATACACCAAGTTGAGGAGATTAAAATGTGAGGACTCATACACACAAGGTCAACATGAATGGTGGAGAGGAATTTGAAATCATTGAAATATTTTCTTAGACAATGAGCATGTCATGGTGGTCCTATGGTGGAGGGATAAATGGTATATCAATCCTTGATATATATTAGTTTGTATATTCCTAAATTAATAATATATATGAGTGTGTCTTTGATTTGGGATGTCCACTCCAATAAAATTTTTGAAGGGGAGGTCTTATTATGCAAAAGGTAGAATGAGGAAAGTGAAAGGTAATTAGAGGATGGAGATATATAATAATTTTGATTATTTGTTTTTATATATATCATACCTATTTAATTTGTAGTATTCTATCAATTAACCTGCCTTACATCCAAGGGACCACGGATAGGATTGCGAGGATTCTGAGGAAGTATGATGTGCTTGCGACATTTAGACCTCTCAATACTATCCGTGGCTCCCTCAGGTCTGTAAAAGATCTGATTGACCCTAAAGACATGAAGGGCGTCTATGTCATTCCATGCTCCTATGGGACACCATTTATTGGTGAGACGGGTCGCTCTATTAATCAAAGGATTAGTGAGCATTCAGCTGACCTAAGGCATGGTAGGACCAAGTCCTCAGCCCTAGCTGAACATGCCGGGAAGACGATGCATCATGTATGTATTGAGGATGCTCAAGTCATTGCTAAAGTTGCGCAGTTTCACCATCGCAAATTTAGAGAGGCCCTGGAGATTGAGAAAAGGCCGAATAATCTTAATAGGGATGATGGCTGGAAGATTAGCAGTTGCTGGGTCCCAACCCTGTCTTCCTAGCCTCATCAGTCCCCTTTTTATTAGGTCTTAGGGTTTCTTCTTTCCCTCTCCTTTAGGGGTGTTTTCGGTGGTTGGTCCCCCCTTTTTCCTGTGGATTTTTCCTAGATGCCCTTTAGTATTAATATGGTTTAGCCCTATTATTATGCGTGGTATGAGTTGTTGATAGGTTATTAACCTTTTTTGCATTTATGTTATTATTGGGTTTCGTTTAACATAAATATTTTAATTAGAATAATAATATTCATGAAATAGTTTAATTAGATTTTGATTTCAAAAATTTTCATTATAGTTATATATATATTTAATTACTACTATAACTTTAGACTTGAAATAATAATTATGACCCTACAACATACTATTAGTTTCTTTACCGAATTTCATATATATTTGATAAATAAATAATAAAAGTTTAACCTTTATATGTAATAATATATTTACCCTATTACATGGTTTTCTTTAATTATTATTGGTATAATAAATTATTTAATTATTTAATCAATATAAATTAGTAATTTAATCTTGTTAGAGGATATAGTTTACTCATTTAATGGACCATTAGATTTAAACGATGGATAAGAATTATTATTAAGTAAGTATATGATGTACCATAATATTAATTTAGTTGGAGTTAGGTCATTTATTAATAAACTAATTCATTAACAAATGTATTTTTGGGATTATAGGATTTACCTAATTTAAATATTTTCTATGAATAATATTAATTTAATATATCAAGAAATTGACTAGGTATTTTTATTAACACTATTGGAATAAAAAATATTATTGAGGAAATATAGATGAATTAATAAATATAATTTATTTTAAAATTGGATTTCTAATGGACCATTAGATTTAAATAATAAATAAAAATTATTTTAATTAATATATGATGGACCTATGATATTCATTTTAATTAAATTAGTTCGTTTTTAGATATTTATATACATTTATTAATATACAAGTACAATTAGTTAAATTAACTAATGAATTCTTTTAGTATATAATGTTCCTAATTTAACTAATTTCTAAAAATAATAATAATTAAATATAACAAGAATATTATTGGTTTGACTAGGGCCTTTAGGTCAAAATTAGCCGTTGGCAATATAGCCGTTGGAGTCTCTGCACATACTATTTAACAAGCTAAGCTGGATTAGTTTTTCAACTTGTCCTGACGATGAACCACACTGGTTGGTTCGAAACGCGTCGATAAAAGAATTTTTATGTGATTTCGCTGAATTTTTTTTCTAAACAATGTTATGGATCACAGAAGTCTAAATTCCTTAAGAATTTTTCTTTCTTCATATAGTTGGTCAAGAGTGAGATGCACTATATTTATGCATTTCAAACAATCTTGATAGGACAAATGTATGGATAGAGCGATGCATATAATTTTATGGTAGGTTATCATGGAAAGAGGTGGCTAGATTGGTTAAAGAGGTTCATCATAATCAAGATACCAATATTACGGAGAGGGAAATTAATTTAGCATATGGTTTAAAAGATAAAAACACAAGCATATTCACCTACTATTTTTAGTTATTTTGCACTATATTAATATGTGTGGTCTATTTTTTTCTTAAAATATCTACTAATTCTAAATATATTTATTAATTAACAATACAATTTTTTATGTGGTGGGTATATTGCAGTTGAAACAACGCAAAGCTATGTGGTGCAATGGCCATAAATTTTGCAACAAAAATTGGATGACAAGAACAAAACCTCTTATTGTGGGATAGTTGCAATCTTTTAGGTCACTAATGTCTCATCTAAAAGTGATAGGCATCTAGAGGTGTCTAAAAATAAACATTATGGGTATTGGGAAGATATACTTGAGTATGACTTTAAATTCTTTAAATTAGAAATGTTTGAGGCCAAATGGTGTTCAGGTGCTCAAAATTATGCTAAAAAATAAAAGTTGTCAGAATAGTGTGGAACTTGAACCACCACATAGTTATCGTCATCCTGAATCTATCTCAACTTGTTTCGTGCAAAATAGACATTGTATACTCCTAGAAACACATTCTGTTAAATTTGTCAAACAAGTAAAAATTTTGTAGGTGGCTACTGGGATGCTAACTGGGCATCCGTACAACCTAGGTGGCAAAAGGAATATTCGTGAAATATTCTTGAAATATTCCATTGATTTGGTGAAGTCTTATTGGTCCATGTGTTTGGGTTTGGGCCAATCAAGAGGTGACACGTGGCTACGCCAGAGGCTGCCACGTGTCCTCCTAATGGCAATTTAAAATTTTGTATGGAAAGATAGGTCGGAGGTCGGGCTTGACTCCACGACCTTCCACAGCATACATAAATGCTTTACCACTATGCCCGCACATTATGACTTAACATATTGTGGAGTTGGGTTGATGTTATTGTTTATTAACCATTGGGTTAGGGGGTGAGCGAACTTAGCCACCCCCCCATGTGAACACACAAACTACTATTGTAGTAGCTACTGTAACTGCCATGGTGACCGCCAACATAACCATCGGTCCGAGCCTCCTATGTGAATGCTCCTAACCTCCTATAAACAGTTATGTTAACCGCTGGAGGGAGGGGGCCAGTGCGGGGCTAGCCCCTGGGCAAATGGCTTCCATATGACCCAATTTTTGGTTCTAAGGCCTCGACGGCCAAATTAATGATCCTACAAATCCGCCCGAAATTCAGGGAATTTGTTGCTTCGTTAGCAAAAATGTGGCAAATTTGTAGGATGACACCAGATTTGGTGCAAATTGTGGAGCGAATAGTGGAGAAGGTCATAACTTCTCCAGTTTTCAACCAAATTGGATGAAAAAAGAGGCTAAGTAGCCATTTTGGACATTCTAGACTCATTGGAGCAAATTTTAGAAGCATTTGAGCATTCTAAACACATATTTTTACACTTTTGAGCATAATAGAGAGACTCAAGTCATTGGAAGTTGGACCAAGGAGAAATAACCCAAGAGGGGTGAACTCCTTTATCTGTTCTTGTTGTGATGTGCTTTTGATAATGTTCTGTAGATGTTTATGTTGTTGTTCAGTCTCTTATTTTTGAGCATTCTAAACACATATTTTTATGCTTTTGAGCATAATAGAGAGGCTTGAGTCATTGGAAACTGGACCAAGGAGACATAGCCTAGGAGGGGTGAACTCCTTTATCATGTTCTTGTTGTGATGTGTTTTTGGTAATGTTCTGTACATGTTTATGTTGTTATTCAGTCTCTTATTTATGTTAAAATTGCTCATAAAATTAACATAAAAATCCATTTTCACTTGCAAAATTCATGAATCCTTATGCACAATGAAAGCATTTTGTTTCTAATCTAAGGAGGATCTTAGCACAACAATCTAATATTCTAAATCAGACCATTTTGGTATAAAAGCACTAGGTTTTCTTCGTGAAAGAAGGATTTAACCGTGTTGGGTCCCTATAATACTAGTGATTACCACATTACTATTGTAGTTATACCCCTTATTAATATTGTTGTGCCCCTATTGCCCCCATATTGTTATTACTATGCCCCATAGAATCCCTCTATTGTTATTTTTGTGGCTTT